>OFHS01001019.1:15625-31691 GCA_900245855.1 Calvadosia cruxmelitensis
ATTTGTATGAGTCTTATCCGCGCATCATCCGCACATTCTCAAAGTCGAAATTTATATTCTCCGCGCAACAAACACAGAATGCAGACCGGGGCTAGATAGCCCTTAAAATGTTAAATGTCCAATAGGCAATATGATCAATATCAACAGTGAAAGCCAATAATTCATTATTGTCACTGAGATTTAATCGTAAAATTAAGGCCGTGGCAACATTTGCAAGTTTGCATTCTGTGCTTGTTGTGTGGAGCCCGACTGCATTCCAGTCTGCATTCTGTGTTTGCTGCGCGGAGAACATAAATTTGGATTTTGAGAATGTGCGGATGGTGCGCTGATGGGACTTGTACTAATTCTTCTTCCAATATTTGAAGATGCAATAAAATTAGTCGAAATCAGAGACTTGCGCGGATGCGCTGATCAGTTGTGGAGATTGCGCGGGGAATAAATTCTCCGCGCACAGCATTAAATGCAGTCAGGACTGCATTTCATGTAGTGGGCAAGGAATGAATTCCCCACACAGATTGACATCCTAATCCGCACCCGCGGAGTTATGCACCGGAAAATGCCCATTCCGCGCAATTTCTAGACAAAAGTTACATTAAATAAATTAAATAAGCAATTTTCTTTCATAAACTGCTAATTTCTATTGTTTAATTTTGTCTTGCACGGAAAAATCCGCACAGTTTGAGCCGCGCAAAACTCAAAATTCCCCGCGCAAAATGCAAAGAATGCATTCGGGGTGCGGAGAACAGAAATTTTGACTTTAAGAATTTGCGGATGGTGCACAAATAGGACTCATACAAATTTTTCTGCAAATAATTGAAGATGCACTTTTGTGCGGATGCGCGAATTGTTGAAAACCGAGATTGTTCATCACAGAAAAAGTGGTGCGTCGTGAGATTCGAACTCACGACCTTTGGATTGCCAGTCCACTACTCTGCCTTTGAGCTAGACACACCTTCGTTGTTAATCTGCACAAACAATCTCCCTTATATATCAGCTGCCGAGTGAGCCTCGTTACGACGTTGTTTGCCGGCACTTAGGTAGCATGACCGCCATTTCTTTTACGAACCACTGCGAGTTGCTTTGTAGAGTGTCAATGTAAACCATACACTCTCCAACACGAATCAGTTGTAGAGTTTGCGCAGAGAATATATTCTCCGCTCACACCATAAAATGCAGTCTGGAACATTTGCATGCCATCAGGGCCGTTTCTAGGAAATTTGGGCCGGAGGCACTTTTTCAAAAGGGCCTATGTTTTTCAAAATTTTGGCCGTTTTTGGGAAGAATACTTTGAAAATGATTTATGATCAATTGATTGACTTCACCTTACACTTGCTCTAATAATTGTGTTTGCTGCTGTGTTGCCATCATCGACAGAATACTGACAATGTTCTTCGGGAATGCTATCTTTCTGCGTCATTTCCAGTCACGTACAGTTGCGATCACTCACACATGGAAAATCCATTATTCTGCTGCAAGCTAGTCAGTGTTTGTGGTGCAGTCACAACGTTATGCAAGAATTTTGTAGCTGGAGTATTTTTGGAAAACAGATGACTGACAAAGTCATTGATTTGCTTCGAAGAAACTGAAAGGGAATTTTCTTCACGTTGTTGTGATGATTCTTGGAACTGACTTGGGTCAGAAGACAGAAGTCAAACGGCGATAATTTCAAAATCGAAACAAGCTTGATGATTGATCGCTGTTTGGAAATTCAAACCGAAACAGAATTTACACCGACCAAAATCTAAAACCAACAAGAAGGACTTTCTGAATTCGAGAAGAAGTTTTGCTGTGTGTGTAAATGTGTGGACTGGAAGTATTTCTTACAAAAACGACAACAAGCAGCTTGTCCAGCTGGTTTACTGTTCCACCGTTTAAATAGAATTTCCGTGTCTTGTTGACTGCAGTACTAGCGCTGTTTTCACACAGTGCTCTGCCGAGTTCATATTCAATTGAGTGTTGCTTATTGCAGGCTTGAAAGCAGGGTAGAGTAGAAATAATGGCAAAAACAGTGTAAAGGAAAAATGAGACACCCAGCCCCTCAGGATTGTATTACACCACTGTACTAACAACAGACGACAATGGGGCACATCTCACTCCGTCTTCCTCTGCTGTCACGTTTGGACAAGTTGCTGTGATCGGCCCTGCTGACTCGCTGCCGAGACAAGTGTTCTGAGGCCTATTCCTGCTACAATACTGAAGTAAACTCTTATTCTTTCTCAAACAAAATATTATGCAGCAACGCAAACAAATAAGAATTAGAAAATTATCACTGCAAACTTTTGAGGGCCTATTGCCAAGAGAGGGCCGGAGGCACGTGCCTCAAGTGACTACCTGTAGAACGGTACTGCACGGTACTTAACGGTACTAAACGGTACTGCATGCCATGATCTAATGTTATGTCATCTCAAAGCAAGATTTCTCAAAGAAGTCTTCAAGCTTGAAATAAACATCTAAGATACATAGGCTGTATTCTTGGTTTGTTGCATGGGAAAAACGAAATTGTAATTAGAAAATGCCCAGATGGCATACAAGTAGGATGCATACAACTTCTTCTTCAACAGCTTTGTAGTATGTTGCATGGGTAGGTATTAGTAAAAGTAAAATTAAAGAACTTTTTTTATTCCGTGGTACTTTGTAGGATTGTTTAATGCTGGCTATATACGAGAAGGTACTGGATCCTGGGTCCCTTAACACCTATGATGCCGCGCAAAATGTTGACAAAACAGCGTTGGATAGCATTCAACAATTTATCGAAAATTTCCATAGATAAATAGCATTCAAACCAGTTTTGAAACTTTTGAGCTTTGGATAGTTGAATTACCTGTCAACCACTTGCCTGGGAAGCATTTTCTTCAAGCTACGAAGATGTTTGGTAAGGAAATCAATGAAATTCATCTGACCATCGTAGAATCAAGTTTGTCAACAAAGGGTTTGTTTATTTTTGTTCCAAGCTTGCCTTTTCAAGATATTAAGTGCTCCAGACAAGGTTAAAACATGCAGCCTTTTTGCTGTGCCCGCCCAACTCATGTGGAACAAGGTCCAATACTAGAGTCATTCTCATTGGTTTAAATGAAGAAAAGACTGACTTCTGATTGGCTACGGAGACATAGAAGCTCTAGGAGCACGACTCACGGATAATCGATCGATAGAATATATAACATAAAACATGAAATACAGTCGAACCATGGACAAACTTGCATTAACGACACCTTCGTTAAGCGGACGCCTGCCGTAAGCGGACACCTCTTCTGGCTAACGCGGACAGCGGACACCTTGTCCGTTTCCCTTGAAGCTGTTGAATCTTTGTGGTTCAATTTCAAAATCCTTTTACATGTTGTTTTTAACCTATTTGCCGACCAAATCAGAGCAATTGCTCAGTTCTGCTCGGCCGTGTTATCTCGACGAGCAAACATTTTTGTTTACGCTTAACAGAAATCCTAAGAACGCAAGGATGTTTATTAATTCACTGCAGTTCCTCTCACTCTCGTGGAATGTTATTGCTCAACTTTTGTCAAGTCATTGTCTTCCTATTGTCTTTCTCGCAAAGCAGCCTAGTCCGAGTAAGATAAATAATTTGAGCTTGTGAAGAAAAAAAAAACACTCCACTTTTCCCCTCTCATAGCATAGACGTCACGTTTCCATGGTAACCGCGAGTCAAAAACCATGCAAACGCGAAGTTTGAAGGCCGTTTCTTAAACTTATACTTGTGAATGGCATCACAGGTGTTAATTTTCTAACAGGAGTTAATTGGTTGAAGATTTGTACCAATTTTTAATAACTTTCTTACTTTCAGGACAATAATGATTTCAGTTGCAGTCTGATTTCTAAGCATTTGGAATGGTCTATTGTTCAAACTGAATATTGGATCTCTGAAAAGATACACTTTTATCAGACTTAGTGTCATGATTGCTTGGTCAGTGGTTGATTAGCAGAATAACAGGACCGCTTTACCCAGTATGCACATGCTTTGAACCATTTGTTTTGTATGAATATTCTCATTAGCAGTATCAATTCTTTTCAATTATGTGTTTACAATTTTAATGTGCAAAGTATCTTTAACATGAGGCAATATCTCGAGCCAATATGGTATGTTGATAAGATTGATGTAAATTTCTCATTAGCTGCTCGAGAAAGTTGCGATCATGCATTGATGTTGATGCATTTAAGATATCTCCTTGTCTTGGATTTATTGATCTACATTTTACAGAGAATCGCAAAGATAACTTGCTGCATCGATATACTTGAACCTCTTTGTTTATAAAGTTTGTATTATTACACGTTGCAATCACAGCTGTATGATGTGTTGTTGTCTTTTTTAGCACTGCCATTGCATTACGATGCAAGAATGGTGTTGTTCTTGGCGTCGAGAAGCTTGTCACCTCCAAGTTATATGAACCAGGGACGAATTGTAGAACATTTGCAATTGATCGCCATATTGGCATGGTGAGCGTAATGTTGTTTTTCTTGCTTCTTGTATTGTACGTCTGTTTCCATGCACATAAAATTTAAGGTAGTCAGACCTTTTTCCTGTATATGATAGCTCTCCAAACGCTCCTTTGAAATCAAAATTGTGTTGTAAAGCGATACACAGTAACTTGGATTATATGTTAATCTATGTATAGTAGAGTAGGCCTACCTACCTTGCATTCTTATCACTAAATTTGATATTTCCTAGCTAAATTTATAGATGAACATCAGTGGGGAAATGCAATTGGTGAATGGGACAATTTCCTTTGAAAAAATTGGAAAGCAAAGAGATCACGCTCAATCTTACATCTATTGACTCTCTTACGTCTCCGTCTGCCAAATGGTTTAGTATGATTATGCTGAAGCTATTTTCTATTCCTTTCATGCTAGGCTGTTGCTGGTCTTCTGGCTGATGCGCGACAGGTGATGAATTACAGCTGTTCTCTGCAATAGGCCTTTAAAGTTCTTGTACTTAATCTGTTGCTGGTGGTTGCTTCATGACGTTCATTCAAGATTCTCGTGTGTTTGTTTGTATTAACCCTTGTCCTTCTATTGACGTGTATGCACGTTTTTGAAACAGGTCAAAAGTAGCAACACATAACCAATCAGATAGTTAGTCCTTGGCAAGCATCCAATCAGCAATTGGTGAAGCGACTTCAAGTCTTCATTTAAATAGTTTTACGAGCAGGACAGGGGTTAACATTTCTCAAAATTTCACAAATCTCAAATTTTGTGACTAATGAACAAAGTGGACTTACACTCAAGGCAATGAAATCGGTACCATTTATTGTAGATTGTGAATAATGAATTCAACTCCAGAATGTCAATACATTAAATTTACCCACATTACTGGTTACAGTCAACCCTGTATTAGCGGACACGTCTATAGCACAACCACCTGTGTATTAAGGCTACTCTTCATAACCCCAACATGACGCTTTCTATAGAGATCAACCTGGACAGGAAGATCACCTGCCTACAAAGGTCATTTTCCTCAGGTCCCTAAGGTGATCATTATAGACATGTTTCACTTTATGAGCAAAAGCAAATTGTTTTCTGACATGTTAAGTGGCAAAATTTATTAGAGCAAAAGTTTCAAGATAATGTTAAGAGCCAAAGTTTCAAGGTAATGTTTAGTGGATGGAATCGCTGCAGGCACTCAGCAGTGATGACTTAATATGAGCCACAATGTATGTACAGTCAAACCTGTATCTGTGGCCACCTCTATAGAGCAGCAACCTGTGTATAAAGGCTACTCTTCATAACCCAAAAATGACTCTTTCTCTAGAAGTTTAGTCAACCTGGACATAAAGGCCACCTGTCTAAAAAGGTCGTTTTCCTCAGGTCCCAAAGGTGAACACTATAGACAGGTTTGACTGTACTCCTCTGTTTAAATGGACAGTCAAATGTATTTCTCGTTGACGATTTGATGTCATTCCTTATGCTCTCAGATTGTAAAGGTCGCAAGGGAAGAAGCATCTGAATATCGAGCTGTCTATGGATCCCCAATTCCTTTGAAGGTATTGGCATCAATGACAATTTTCTGTAGAGCTGCGGATTGTTGTTGTTGTTTTCAATTCTGTATTTAACTTCTAATGCAATGCTGTGAAGTGGGATGTGTCATACTTGTCCACGAGTTGTGTTGTCACTGTCAAACCTGTATTAACAGCCACCTCTTTTGGGCAGGCACCTGTGTATAAGGGCCACTCTTTAAAACCCAAAAATGATGCTTTCTATAAAAGTCAACCTGGACAGAAAGGCCCCCTGTCTATAACGGTCATTTTCCTCTGGTCACAAAGGTGACGATGATAGACAGATTTCATTGTACTCATTTTTCACTCTGCCCAATTTCTTCTGAAATGAAGTTTAGCCGTTTTGATCAAGAATTCCATTGGCAATTCGTGAGCTGCCATTCTGGCTATTTGCATGATATTGTGTAGGTAGATCTTAACTCTTGTATTTTTACAGCCCTAATAGAATCTTTGAGTGTTATTTTCTGTTCTATACACACTAAGGGTGTACCAGCAATTTGCTCAGTCAAATAGTTTTGCTAAAGTGTTATTTATGATCCGTTTTTGTTTTCGGCCTGAATAAAAATCTGTGTTTGTTTGTATACAGTGCAGAATGACCCCTTGACATTCTTCTAACATTGTGTGATGGTGGGATGCTGACTTTACGACAATTGACATTGTTTCTTTTGTCCTTCTGTGGTCTATTTCTTATGCATTTGTGTAATTTTCAATTGCAGTACCTTGCAGATCGTGTTGCCGGATACGTTCATTTGTTTACGTTATACAGCGCTTATCGTCCGTTTGGTTGCAGGTGAGTTATTTAACTTGGGTGAGCCTTTCTAGTTTGATGCTTGATGAAAAGTTCCCTGTTCCTGTTGAAGCATGCGACTGTTTTTGATGTTTGAGTTGCAAATGGAATTTCTCTTTGCAGTGTCATGCTGAGCTCGTTTGATCGGAATGGCCCTCAATTGTACATGATCGATCCTAGTGGCTTGTCATTTGTAAGTCTCATATTACCGTGAAGTCGTGAAGTGGAGCTGACATGATCGATTTGTTATCTTTTCCTTCTTGTTCCATGCACCTTCAAACCTTCACCTGTTATTGTTTATGCTGGCATAGTCTCTGTCAGCTGTCTGGAAGTCGGGTCCTTTGTCTATCTTGAAAGACTTGAATAATTTACTAATACGCCTCCATTTAAGTCAGCTTGTTTTCTTATTCAAGATTTATAGACATGTTAAACAAATATGCATAAGCGTTTGACTGGTAGACAGCCGTGATGTAAAGTTAATAAATGAATTGTTGGACAAACTATCACCACCAAACATATCCTCATCTCGTTACTTGATCATTGATATGTATCAGGCCCATTTATTGAAGATATGCGATGTAAATTACTATGGCAAAGTGATTTAGGGCAAAGTCCACTCTCCACTTATTCGCAAGTGCATGTAAAGTCTAAAGTTAAAGTTGATAAACAACACCTTCTAAAATGTACAATATGAAGAGATGTGCTGATTCTTCGATTGTTTGTTTGTTTTGGATGGTGAAATTCATCAGAACAACTCGTTTCTCTCCTGCCAGTACATGTGTTGACTGTTTGCTTTCCACGGTATAGGTAATCACAGACGATAATTTACAGGTCACCAGTAGACAAACAATCAGAAATCAATGTGTTTCTATATGTTAATATATTTGCAAAACTTTGGATTCTTCAATACTTATGTTTGTATTTTCGTTGTGCAACTGGAGTCGATGATGTGTGCCTTTGGAATGTTTTTTCAATTTTCTGACAGAAGAGAATAGAACTTCTTTTATGTTGCTATGTTTACACTGTCTTTTCTTGTAGGGATACAATGGATGTGCGATTGGAAAAGCAAAGCAAAATGCCAAAACAGAAATCGAAAAACTCAAGGTCAGTAGACATCTTTGTGATATCAACTACTACGTTTTAGATTTTCATCTTTCTTTTTGTAATTTGTGAATTCTATATATCGTTTATGCAACAGTCATTGAGCGAGAGTACCTTCTCACTTCTAGCTAACGAGTGTGTTGCTGTAGCTCTGATTGCTTGCGTTAGCACCATCTTATAATCCCTAGTATCATTGGTTTTTGTGTGGCCAATTTTTTCACAGCAGCTGCCTTATGGTGTATGTGGACGTGTTTTGTGCAAGGCTACATTGTATGTCTTTTTCTCAACACAATAATCTTCCTTCTACAAAAGTATTGAGATTGTGCAATGTTCAATCGTGTAGTAATCAATTTTGTTTTCATTTGGCGTTACAGTTGATCTTCATAGATTTCTGTTTTTAATTAACTTGTGGTTCTCGGATAATGCTCAAATGAGGCTACGCTCTTAGCAGCTTAGTTAGTCTCGTTATTAGCCTAAAGTATTTACTTCTATTGTTATCTAACTTGTTGTCTTATTTTTAGCTAAGTGAGATGTCGCTGAGAGAAGCAGTGAAGGAAGTTGCTAAGATGTGAGTTGGATTGAAATTCAACTATACTCCAGCGCTCTCTTCCATGAGCGTTTTCTGTAGCAATTGTTTGCATTTGCGTTATGGTTGCTTTCTAAGTCTTCTTTTTTGTTCTGTTTTGCAATTGTGTTGTGAGAAAAACATTTCTATAAATAGATATCTTCAATATTGTCCATACTACTTACGGGAAAGGCCTTGTTGTTATTGGCGCGTGCTGCAGATCTATTGAGCTGTTGAATATTAGTCTTCGTCATCGGATTAATTGTTTTGTCGTCTTACCTTTTGACCTTGTCACCGCAGTCCCTTTAATAATTGCCTCTTTTTGTTATTCAGAATTTATAATGTCCACGATGAAGTTAAGGACAAGGACTTTGAACTGGAGCTCAGCTGGGTTGGAGAAGGTGAACAGTGAACAGACACTTAGTTCTGCTTCTTCTTCACATTCTCTTTATGTTGCCTGATTTTAACTTTATTTTGTTTATCTCTATTTTATAATCAACTTTGTGACATGCAAGTTACGTTGTACTTTGCGGGTGTAGATGGACAGCATGTTTCCTTGGCACTGGAGACATGGCGTCAGTTGCCAGTAATCAGGTTATTTTCTATAAAAAATGTCATTTTGGGGTTTTAAAGAATGGCCTTTTATAGACAGGGGATGCTTTATTGAAGTGGCCATTAATACAGGTTTGATTGTATCAACAATTTATCAGAATTGCATTTGTCTGACTTTGAGACATCTGATTTTGTTTTATAGAGTCCAATGGTAAACATCAGATGGTGCCAAAGGATATTCTGACAGAAGCAGAGGAACATGCTAAGGTTAGTCCAGTGTCTGGCTGGCAGTGCTTTTAATTGCTTTAGTGAGAGCATAGTGGGTTAATTTACGAATATCTTTCCAACCCTCATATGAAGAAAGAAGATAGCTCAAAGACAGGTAGTACTTTTCATCTTTCAACGACGTCTGCTTGCCTTGGCCTAATGGTTGAAGCGTGAGCTTCGCATGCTCGAGACCCTGGCTCAAATCCCAGTCGAGTCAACCTTCATACTAAATAATTTATAAACTGATTTCAGCTACTTTCCAGCTTGGTGGTTGGTATTTTGCGGGAACTGCGGTATAGTGAGCACCCCAAGCTACTAATAGACTGATCAGCAGATGCTATATTAGGCTTAACTTTTTCAGTGCAACGGTATGATCCTGGAGAGAATGGAGATAGGCACCACGCTATATGCTGTTGTGACATGGGATTCAGTAGGTGGTCGTTATAAGCGGGTTTGTTCTAAGGTGTTGTTTGATTAGTGGCCATTATAGACAGGTGGCTGTTATATGGAGGTAACCACTAAATTGGTATAATCATATGTACGTGGTCACTGGTCACTGATGCCAGTTAACTACGGTAAATTCATCATCTTTATCATCAGTTCCGTAGCTAGTGAAGCCATAGGAGCACTCAATCATGCACTTCAAGTTGCGTTGCCACACGTCGCTGCTACCAGATGGTCAGTGTGGTCTAGAGGCTAGAACGTGTGGCTGCCAGTCAGACGTACTGGGTTCGATTCCCAGGCCAGCCAACAGATATATTCATTATGTCTTTTGTGGTTTTAATTGTCGAAGGGCCCAAGGGAGACAAGCCGTCGGCTTATTGGGCTACCCTCGTTAACCCTTGTCCTGCTATTGACGTGTATACACGTTTTCGAAACTTTTTAAAAGTAGCAACATATAACCAATCACATAGTTAGTCCCTAGCGATCAACCAATCAGCAATCAATACAGCGACTTCAAGTCTTCATTTAACTAGTTTTATGAGCAGGACAAGAGTTAAATATAATGACATTTACATTTACATGTTTGTTCCATTGTGCAGTTTCATGTCATCATTACATTATATTACGTTACAGTCAGTATAAAGAGAAGGACCCATCTTTATTGCAGTTGCACTACATATTTCATTTCTCGTTTACTTTTAGAAATCACTAGAGGAAGATTCAGACTCTGGCGATGAGTTGTGATCCCCTTGCTTCTCACTTGCCATGCCAATTGAACATCTTATGCCATTTATTGTTGCCTTGCTGATTATGTTTAACCATTCGTGTAGCCTATTATGTCAACAAGGATTACATATCTTGCCTTGCTGATTATGTTTAACCATGCCTATTATGTCAACAAGGATTACATATCTTGCCTTGGTGATTTTTTGAATGCGTTGACTCTGCTTTAAACTGTACACACATAGTCTATCAGTATGCCTGCCGTTAAATTGAACTCAATCCGCCATGCGCAGTCCCACTGCATTTCGGTATAATGGGGTGTTCCGATGAAAAAATGAAAGCTCTAATTTTACCATAATTCGATGCGCCACATGTCCAGTGACAACCTCACGAAATTTTATTTTGATTGATTGAGTAGTTTTTCCGTTATTCGCGATCAAACATTTTCCATATGACATAAAAAACAGATACCCACATTTTTCATCGGAACACCCCATTAGTTGAGTTGACCTGTGTCAAAGGTGAAGACGCCAGAAAAATGCTTTGTTTTAAACGCAATCAGCCGTACTCTTGTCAATGATGGTCAATTTCGAGGATTGTTCTTGGCTGTTAAAATTGTCGGTTTCAACTCAAAATGACGTGCCAGAAAACTCTTGCATCCCGACATACAGTAGGGCTGCGCTTGGTCAATTGGTCCTCTAGGAAATACTTTGCCGCATACAGTACTAACGTGCATTGCTGGTGGCCCCTGGTGCTTGGGGAATAGGGAATATTTCCTTTTAGTTAACCTCGCACTGTTATTTGTTATAGCTATTGTCTGGTTAGTTACATATATCCGTTGTTGTATCAGCAAACAGTCAAATTCAATCAATTATAATAAAGGAAGGGATACAGCATTCCAAAATCAATCTGGCAGACAGCGAACGTATGTAATCAAATCTGTGACAAATATTCAAGAGACTATTATCAGCTTTTCATCCTTCTGTGAGGTCATGGTTCTACACCATACAACACTGTTCAAATTAGCACATCTGACGTTTAGTCAATCAAAACGCGAGTGTCCTGGTGTTAAAGTTGATTTGTTTGCCATTGATTCAGCGAGAAAGTAAGCAGTAAAAGAAAGGATCTGTTGCTGATCCAACGCTAGCTTCGTTCATGCAACAGGAAAGGCTTTTTCGATAGCCATAGGTCTGACACTTGTATCCTGGGGCACAGCCACACGTGTTCTGTAAACGAAAGAACATCATAATGATGTCTTTATTGGGAAATTTTCCAACATAATACACACGTAGAAGGCATACCAGATGTGCACTAATACTATATGGATGGATCCAAGCTAATTACAGTAAGTTACTAAACAACTTTAAATAAAGTTGTTTAAAACAATGCAAGGATTTAGCTTCTACTACTTCTGCATGAGAGAAGCGTGTTCCGCATGCGAATTGTACGGAAATACATTGTTCCTAATGTCAGTTTTAAGTGGTATTTGCATTTTGTGACTTCTGAAATTCGTACATCAGAACATCAATACCCTTTTCAAGGGAACCTGACTAATGACGAAGGGGATTGCTACCATTACGGAGATGTGGCCTACTTGTAGTTTTCAATGACAGTCAGACCTGTTCTAAGCGACCACCAAATGCGATACTACATGTGGTCGTTTACAGCAGATGATCTATTGATAGAGGTGCAGGGTAGGATTTCAACTCCAATGAGGAAATCGCTTGTAGGTGGTCTCTCAACAGAGGTGGTCGCTTAGTACAGGTTAATTGAAACAATGATGTAGAGTATTATCGTTATTAAATAATTATCTTAATTTTGGCAGTGGTAGGGAAAAACCTGGCTGATAAAGCGATGTAAGGTACACTCCCAAAATTAAGATAATTATTTGATAATTATTAGTTAATTTTTTTTTCGAATTGAGAGTTTTCCACTGTATGAAACACTTCCACTTGTGGTACCCAGGCCTTATTTTGCGTGGTCTGCATGAATAGCTGACATCAGTCGTAGAAGAAATGAAGGAGAACTACAACGCCCTTATGATCTGAAACTTGATGGCACGAAGCCTATGCGAGAGCGAGGCCCTCTTATTCTTTATCCCATGCTGATCTCATTACTCTAACTATACATCTTGACTAATTTATCTTTTTAATTTATCTTTTTAATGTACGGTCTCCCAAATAAACAAGCATCGAGTGCTTACGGGATTACCATGATCATGTAATACTTTTATTGCTACATTTCTTAATGCTGTATTGTTTTCTTACTTTGTCCTACATGATCAGAAATAAACTATCTATCTATCTATCTACTCAATTACTACTTATTCACCGGTTTTAATAATTTTACTGGTAATTGAAAATAATTATGTCTTATGTTGGCGTGGCTGTGTCAAGTTATTCGCTAAGATGTTTAAAATTATGAATTCAGTCAATAACTTGACACATATATTGTACGTTGCTGTGCGTTACTAAGGCTATCTCTAGAACTTGTTTGGGACGCAGTTGAATCTCTGTCTTTTGCGCATGCACAGACCGCTGGATTTTTTTTGTTTCATTTAACAAAATTAAATTAATCACAAGATGGACCTGGACCGCTCTTTGCTAGGTGACTGAGTGAGCTACAAATGTAACGACGAGGAATGCCTCACCGGTTGTGTGCATGGATCTTTGTCTTTGAGATATGCCTGGCACTGGTTTGTACCTGGCAAACAACATTGGCCATTGGGACAACTGTTGTTGGTTTGACAGTCCTGTATAACCAAATAAAATAACAATATTGACACAAAAGCAGAGGGTTTTAAGTGAATGTGGACTTCTGCTGCTGCTCCAATAAATGGGGCATTGATTCCCACATCCCCATCTTTCTATTCAACTCTTAATCTTTCTATTCAACCGTGATCATGTTTTACTTCGTATTTGTTAATCAATTTTTCTGATTAATACGTGTTTACAGAGGTGTGTAAACCTGGTCTCCATGGTATCTTGGCCCGTTTCTATTCTATTCAAGTTCCCCAACCCCACATGGGGCCTTCGTTCCTTTATTTCTACTTAACCTTACTTTACTCACCTGTTTTGAGAACGAAACCGCCATCATGACTATCGCACAGAGTAAAGTAGTTTGCAGTCCTGTCATGATTTTGCTCTGGAATTGGATAAACATATAAAATAAAAATCACATCATATTATGTCAAAAGAAACAACAATCGTACGTGAAAAGGTCGTGCAATCTCTGCAAAACAAATTATCTAAATAAATACGATTATGTTCCATCTAAAGTTTCGACTACACAACTGATCTAATTTTATAAACAGCTGTGTACACTGTACACGAAGCATAAATGTGATAACCTTAAACATTCAAGCAACGCCTGAAATTTCTTGTTAGTTTGATGAGACTATCTATGTTGGTTGCGCAGGGGACTGAATTCAGACTTCTAGAAAGGGGAAATGAAGTGTTCCTCCTATAGTCTTTCAATTTAAAGCTGCACGGATTCTTTGAATTCAGAGGTCAGCTTGAAGGCGCCGTGCACGAGTATAATGTAGAAAGTTTGCACGGCATAATCGCGGTATATCGAGTACATGTATTGCATGTGAATCAGGAATTTTAGAATCCCACAGCGTTGCTTCCCGAACAGCCTGCTGTCTCATTGAAAGAGAAACAAATGGAATAATGATAAAACAACGACCACAGCAAGCTGACCTCTACATGCGATTTTGTCCTTCATGATATTAATGACAACGGTTATAGCTATAAGCTACAGAATCTTGACGAAGTTCCTTACCAAAAGTTGATTTCTTCTTCTATAGATGGCTTCTTTTGCTCTGGATTGCTTCGTGCTGTTGGAGAAATGGCGATGGCCTCTATCGATGTTGTTATTATTTACTTTTCAATTAGTTCAGCTGGGTGTAGTTTCTCAATTGTTTACCAGCCTGAGAAATCCAATGCTATGTCGGTTATCACCAACATTCAAAGCACACATGCGGTTTTGTCCTAGAAGGGAAAGATAATTTCGCTAATTAGGGTTAAATTTCCGTGTGAAGTCAAGTTTAATATTTAGTATTTGTATAAAGGCTGCTGTGGAGTATAACGCTTGTATAAGTTGGTATATCGCATAAAGAAATTCATAGGGGAGGTTGTTACGCAAGCAAAGACATCTGGTGTAATCAACAGCATCGCCACGGCATGAAATCTGTTGGCTAACCATTAAGCAACTTTTATTACCTTTAACATTAATTTAAAAATTCTCTACATTAATTATGAGTATTTTTGATCTTCAAATACCTGTATATTATCCGCAGGTATCTATATGTACATTGGATAATATCGATAAACAAGACAGTGGTTTGCTAACAAGTTTTCATTTACATTGTATGGCATGTGTGAAAAATAGATGCTCTACGAACTGAATCACGGCGTAGGAACGAGAAGCAAATGCTTATAATATTAGTATATTATAAGAAATTGATTAACACCTGCAATAAATAAAGTAAAAATAATAGTAATGAAAAGATTCCAGAGATGTCAAAAGCACACGAACCGTCAAAAATTACCCCTTTCTATTCTCTTCTACTTCCGTTTGTGCAGAACTCAGCGAAATTCTACTTTTCAACCTCGATGCCGCCATCCTTTCGAACATAACAAATATGGTTTAGTTTTGGTTTAGGATATTTAAGTTATGCAAACATTTTAATCATCTAAAAGTATTAAATTTATTGCATATTTTTATTAGCAAATTCAATCGATGTTTCCAAACAAATCAAGACATACTGTATAATCATGATGAAGAAAAATCTTAATCTCAAATGACACAATTAGGGGAAAATGTGTTCCTCTAATTTCATGTAACTTTGTCACAATATGTTTAACCTTAACAACAGAGAATTCACTATAGAAGACCTGACCCTGTTTACACATCTGACCCTATTTACAAGGAATTTAACGCCGATCATCGTCTATGGCCGTGGTCTCTTTTCCAGTGAACAATTTTAATATAGCATAAGCGTACACAGCGAACATTTAGAGTCCGAAGTAGAATAAGAAATCCACAAAACTCCTTGAAATACCTGAAAATAATAACCAGCATTTTGAGCCTCACTACCTGATTACAAACGAGGTCATGCAATCGTGACGTCATAATGACATTGCGATGCGTGAAATCTCTGTTCTCTCCTGTTGATTGGGTGAGTAAGGTCGATTTTTATCTTTTCCGAATTTCCGCATGACTTATTCTTGACTTCTTCTTTTCAGCGAACCTCGTTCCATAATGTTCATTTTATTCTTCTTTAGATTGAACTTGACTCGGATTGTGCGAGTATTTATTGATTGAATTGAGATGGTCGTTAAGATTATTAGAAGGCATCCTGTTGCGTCGACAGAGCGCGAGGTGAGTACTTTTATAGAATGCAACTGCAGCCAACAGAGACTTTACGTTTATTCATGGACTAACTTTTTAATGTGGAAATACTGCAAAAGCGATTAACACACCATTCTGCCTTATGGAAACTTACAGGCTTGCCGAAAATTGGGCAGCTCCGTTGGAGAAGTCGTCGCCCCACCGTCCGAAACTGCAGCAAAGAAGATCGTTGCTTGCAGCAAACCGTCGGAAGTCGTCGTCCGACCACCTGTG
>OFHS01001020.1:0-32097 GCA_900245855.1 Calvadosia cruxmelitensis
GGGTGTACAATAGGACCCACAGGTATGAGTGTATTGGACGATTCCTTCTCGAATCCAATCAGCTTTAATAAAAGCAAACATGAACATCCCGCAAACAGCGAATAAGGATAAGATCATGAGTTTGGAGGCTCCTTTGATTGCAATTAACCGCTTGAATAATGTTTCCATTCTAGCTAAAAGATGACGAAGTTTCATTGAACCAAGAATCAAACGACATTATTAGCAATATGCAGCAACAAGCCATCAGCTAAAGGCGATCGTCATGTGCAAGGCCCATCGGCTACCATGAGTCCGCTGCGAGAATCTTGTCGACGCTCTCAATGCACACAAAGCCATCCATTGTTCCTACATAACTGGTACCGGATTTGTCCACGCTCCAGATGCCTTTTTATGCGGTCTGGATACCACAGCTCGTCCATGCTGTGGGAGCATAGGCGACAAATCTTGATTGGCTGAGACAAAAAGGTCACGTTCGAAAGGTCAAGCTATATTAGCCTATCAAATTACGCAAAACTGTAAACAACAAGACGAATCTTACAAATGGCGGATAATTTCATACCGATTGCAGTCATATTATTGAAAAAGAATTCTACGCTAAGATTTACAACATTTTCGATCCATTTTTGCTCCAACAATTAGTCGACGTTCTGCTGCAGAAGTGTTCAAGGGGGCTAAGGAAGATCAGGAATTTTGGAGCTGAAACTTTGAGCTCTTTCAGCTCGCTCCTCCCAAAATTGAACTTCTTTTCAACTCTAAAGACTGCCTTAAGGTTGGCCATGATCTCGTTGTCAGCATCAATTGCCTTAGCTTTTTGTTGAAGAAGAGCTCCCGTGTCTTGTTCTCTCTCCTCGATCTCAATATCGAATGAAAACTCTCCACGGGATACTCGTCGAATGCATTCAGATTTTGCATTAGGGAGTCGAACAATGGGTGCAGCTGTTGCTTCCAGTATAGCATATTGCTTAGCCACACAAGTGGGGCCTTGTTGTAGTGATGTCTTTTATAACAAAAGAACATCACCCAGCATCTTAAGACTGCCTCAGCATAACATTCCATGTCTCCACTTTTGAAAATGATGGAGTATATTGACAGAATCAAAGGAAGGTAATTGTCAAGCAAGTTTAGCAATGTAAGGTATTGAATGTCTTTGCATTCAGCAAAACTTGTGATGACGCATTCCCTGATCAAAGTCCATCCACCGTAAATAAGTTCTTCAATTAAAGAAATTCTCCATGGCTTGGGCTTGTTTGCCAACACTTTGTTATCTCCAAAGATAAAGCGATACACATTTTTGAAAAAATCAATATTTGTAAGGCAGACACTTTCTCTTGCATTTAGCTGTAAATGTAGTGGCCCAATTAGGGGTATGGTGTTTTGCAAGCTTTTGGGAGCATGCATGGGAACATTTAATTGTATTTGCCTCATGTAAAATTGTGCCGGCCAATCTCCTGGTTGTGGACACAAGAAGTTTTCCAAGTATCTGTCCAGCCCACATTTTAAAGCATGCGTAGCTGCGAAAAGGAAATTATTGAAACTTTTCAGTGGCAACTCAATCTCATCTATGATCCTGCATGTTCTCATTTTCCGCATATCTTTTTTCTGGTAATCATGGATCTCTAACCGCTGTCTTTGCATTTCAGGGTCAAAGAAGTCGGAGATTATCCAATCAGGCATTATGGTGGAAAATGTATTGGAGATAATCCCAAGATTCTGTTCCATGAACTGCGTGAGCAAGCCCTTGCATATGCCGTTTGGGTTGATGAATGTTACATCAGTTTTGTTGCAGATGGCAGGTGCTGCATCAAACTTCTTCAACAAAATAGTTGCCATGTGTTGCGCTGTGGATGTGATTTCATCTTTTGGTTGCCGTTTGGTATGAATGTTCGTGTAATCATCAATCATCAAGACCAATAGTTGTTTGTTTGTGATGGCTTCGTTTATAAATTCTCTTACAATTGCATTGAATACCACGCTGTATTCGTTCAATATAAGATTTACAACAGCATGACCAAACAGGTAAGGCATACAATGCTGGGTTGAGTACTTTCGCTTCAACGATTTTGATAAATAAGTCACGTGGGAACATTTCTCTCGCTTTGGCAATCGCAGACAAATCTCCACGAGGCAGTTCTCAAAATGGCATCAATGTGCTTCTGGAATGACATTTCTTCATCAAATATTACACCAAGATTTCGTGCTTGTTCTGTATATATAACTCGTTGATTGTTAATTTGGATAGAAGGGGCAGGATATTTGCGTAGCAATCTTTTGTGTCCTATTAATAAGGCTTGCGTTTCAACTGCATTAAGGGACAATGAATTGGATTTGCACCAGTTCAGAACATTCTGAAGATCTTCGTTTACCATATTTGAAGTATCTGTTAATGCATTATTTTGACTTGGTTTGAATGTGTATAGTATTTGGGTATCGTCGGCAAACTGTCCGGATAATCCAAACTTGATAGCGCTTGACAGATCGTTAACATATACTAAAAATAAAAATGGTCCAAGTATTGATCCTTGAGGAACTCCTGCTGTTAAAGTGAAGCAATCGGATACTTGATCTCCTACTTTCACAAATTGCTTTCTAGAAGATAAATAAGAGGTAAACCATTCGAGTGCTGAATCATTCATTCCCATGATTTGTAGCTTCCGAAGTAAAATATTGTGTTGCAATTAAGAGTATATAAGTATATAAGTATATAAGAGTAGCATTCACATAAGTATATAAGAGTCGTTTGCAAATCAAATAATATTCTCGCAAATAAATGCTACATTGTCAAGTCGTTGCATTCCTGTTTCTTGTATGCATTTGCCTTTGATTAATCACAGACATCGCATTATCAAGCTCCATTCTCCTGTTTTTAAGACATCCTTCTTTCGATTTGTAAATTGCATGTTGATCTTCCATTGGCAATCTAGGAAGGTCTTCTGTGACACAAGAAAGGGTATCCATAGTGAGGTAAATGAATCGTTCGGGATAATTTTTGATGTATTTATTGACCTTCTTGCCATCAAACTTAACAACTTTGCCTTTGCTGCCTGGCATGGATCTTGCCCATTTGTTAACAATCAATTCCACTGATGATGGAGAACATATTAATATCATGATGGCGTTATTACTCTTAAGGTCTTGAGGTTTAACGTCATGGAAGTATTTGACGGAAGGAGATCCATTCTGTAGCTCGATGTCCATTTTCAAATCTTGTAGGTCATCTCTGTTAACATCTTCAGCAAAGAATACAACGACTTTAGTCGTCATTCTGTAGAGAGAGTCATCAGAATTTAATTTATAAAAGTACTGGAGTTCGTTTCAAAAAGTAAATTAAAAACTTTCACATTTTGATTTGTAAATAGGACTTTTACAGTAGAAATTATAGGTAAAGTAAAACTTGTCTATACCGGTCACCTCCAGGACCTGAGAAAAATGGCCTTTATAGACAGGTGGCCTTTCTGCCCAGGTTGTTTTCTATAGAAAGTGTCATTTTGAGGTTATGAAGAGTGGCCTTTATACACAGGTGGCTGCTCTATAGAGGTGGCCACTAATACAGGTTTGACTGTAATTTGAAATCAGCTATCTACAATTTATCTAACTATCTTCAAATTATTCAATAAAATTATCTGAACGTGAACCTACAAATTAGAGAGAGAGAGATAAGGCAAGTGAGATAGTAATACTTGAAGCAGTGTTCTCACGAATCTCGAAATTCTCGCCAGCATCAAAAACCATCTGAAAGCTATTTCGACGCTGATTCGACTCATGTGCTGAGATAGCATAATAAATAACAATTTTATTTCAATTAAACATCGTGGAAAATGATATACAATGAATAAATGAAAATTGATATTTTATATGATGAAACTTGTCTAGAATTATCTACAAATTACTTAATAAAATTAACTGAATATGAACCTTAAATTACCTATAATTCCAATGTTAAAAATCTTTTTTAAAAATTAAAAATGTCTTCCAGCTGGTCCACGTAGGGTAGTGTTCCCAGAACACTAATAGGATTTCCCCTTTGAATCGTGATGCCAAGTTTCTGTTTAAAATATGCCGCTGCTTTAGTGTCACCTGACGTTTTGATTAAAATCTTCCCTATAACAATTAGCGGGGCTACAATGGAAATTTCTAGGTTCTCGTTCAGATAATTTTATTGAATGATGTAAGTCTTATCAATTTTCGTTTATTTTTTATAGATTATTTAAAGGATGTTCAATTGAAACAAAACATTTGAGCTCCGAAAAAAATTTACTAGTTAGTCTGCAAGACTGGTCATCCATCCATGCACTCGAAGAACTAAACGTATGGAGGAATCACAAACTTTCGAACAACTTAATATGTTTTTTTCGTTAATAGAGAATATATCAATTATCATTTACTATTGTTGACTCTACTTTTACGGTGCATCATTTGCGCATGCACCAACAGTTTAAGTTCGTAATTTGTAAGCCACGTTATAGCCCAGGCATTTTTTAAAGAAACAGGGAAGATTTTAATCAAAACGTCAGGTGACATTAAAGCAGCAGCATATTTTAAACAGAGACTTGGTATCACGATTCAAAGCGGAAATACTATCAGTGTTCTGGGAGCACTGCCCCAGAGCCTGGCGTAGACCAGCTGGAAAACATTTTTAATTTGTAAATAGGACTTTTAAAATAGTAATTATAGGTAATTTTAGGTTCCCATTCAGTTACTTTTATTTATTAATTTGTGGATAATTCTAGACAAATTTCATCATATAAAAGATCATCTCCATTTATTTATTGTATACCATTTTCGACCGGGATGTATAATTGAAGT
Organism: Calvadosia cruxmelitensis; assembly: GCA_900245855.1. Taxonomy (NCBI): domain Eukaryota; kingdom Metazoa; phylum Cnidaria; class Staurozoa; order Stauromedusae; family Kishinouyeidae; genus Calvadosia; species Calvadosia cruxmelitensis. The sequence continues at coordinate 4,804 of OFHS01001020.1, forward strand.
AATGACCTGATTTATAAATAGAGCTGTTCCTTGATCGACTTCGCTGCCTCAAGCCCTCGTGACGGGAAAGTCAAACCAAAAGTTCAAATCAGACGTGAAAGTAACTGATTGGTTATATAATTGCTTATATTTTATTATAAATTGTTTAGCCGATCTCAGAACATTTAAGTGCAATGAAACCTCGTTCATATCACTATGGTTGTCAAGCCAAAAATCGTGATAATAAGCGGGTATTGGCAAGAAGTTGATTCAGACAGAGCTTGGTTCTTAAACAGAAGTGATATTAAGCGAGTTGTGATATTTAACAGAGGTGATATTAACGGGGTTACACTGTACTGTTGTCTGAATACATTAATCGAAGTATGACGTAAGTGGGGGTCGATTTCTCCTTTATTTTCCTGTCCGATCTGGGCAAATAAACATAAACAAATACATCCGCTAAAAGATGGTTGAACGAAAAGGTTGAGTGACTTGAAGAAGACAAACTATACCAACCTCGAATGATTTCAGAACGTTTAGAAGCCACAGATTCTTGTCTGCTGTCTCAGACTTGTGTTTTCATACCGTTCTTCTTGTGGTACAGAGCATAGTGGATTTATAACCCCATCCTCTTGCTTCATCTTCGAGCTCTGAAATGAATTCGGTTATGTGGACAATGATCTCAATGATGTTTGGACAGTTTCTGCGAGAATGGTGTCAAGAAAGTTGTAATAAATCAGCCTTGACCGCGTTGAATAACTGGGAAGTCTTGGTCTTGTACAGAACAGAATAATTCTACTATTAATTATTAATTGCACATGGTTTTATTGTGTGGGTTAGTAACAGCTTCTACACCTGTCGGAATACTACAGTATGTCGTGAAATAATCCGTTCGCTTCAAGTTCCCTTGCTGTGTAACGTATCGAGAGACCATGGAGAGACGGAGTGTCGAGATTTTTTAGAACCGGCGTTGCTGATGGAAGTGTAACGATTGGTATAACTTAGTATTGTTACGACAAAGGCAGTCAAGAAGAAGAGGCGAAACAGTGATGAAACGCAACTTGCTGTGTACTTAGAATATTAACAATGAATAAAAATAAAATAAGGAATGGAAGAATGTAGATAACTGTATATATATATGATGGGACTGATTTTATATAATGGTTATGAATGACAAGCGGAAATAATTTCAATAGAACGAGGACTGGGAACTAACTTGCGATACATGAAATTGAGGTTTAAGAATAAGGCGAGGCTATAGGAATGAATTGCTAAGTGACTGCTACAGAAGTGCCGATGTTTGCTTTTCTATGGTTATATCCTAATTCGTATTTCAATTACTTCCAAATTTTTGTTTAAAAATACTCTCTCGCATCAATGCTTGCTTATTTTCTGACATTTGTCAGTAATATTGAGTTTGCATTTCTTGAATTCTTTTCTTGTTCTTTATTTTAGAGAGCGCAATGAAGCTTCCTCTTAATGAACTATCTTCAAGCAACGAACATTGTGGCCCAGTGCGACGGAACCAATTTAAATCTAATCGGAAAGTGAGTTATAGACAAAGGGAGAGAAAAAAGAGAACCATGGAGAAGCCCCCAAGAAACTGAGGTTTCATATTATGGACACAACACGCAAGCTACTGCGTATAACTTGTTAAATTCTGTAAAGTTGTTTCTTTTTCTATGGAAATGTTGTCATTTCAAGTCATGCTTGCAAAAATTGTTTATAATAATGATTATGCTTGCAGTAACTTGCTGTGTACATTCTGCTACGTTGTTCTGTTACTTTACAGGCACAATAAACGAGTGCAAAGAAATGAACAGTGCTGTCTTTTTGTTTATAAAACTGTAAAATGATACGTGGAAAAAATATACGAAAAATAAATCCGCAAGCGAAAATATAAAAACGCAAGTGTCGATATCGCGTCGGTGCATCGACGTCGGTTTGGTCGATTTTTATCGACGTCGAAATTTCTTTCATATTCAACTACGAAACGACGCGGAACCGACGTCGTCAATCGACAAAAATTCGAATAAGTTTGCCCGCTGGGTTATATAATGAGGTTTGTTTCTTTCCTTCCTACTGGGATCTCTAAAGGGCAAGGGAGGAGCGTTGCTCCCACCTTCGACAGCTATGGAAGCGTCGAACAGAGATTATGCAAGTTCAAGTGGATCTAGAAACAATTACAGGCATAATGAACAGACTCTGGTTTCAGTAATTTGGTCGATACTATTGTTGGACCGAGCTGCACGGACAAGACCATGAGCGGTTGATTCATCGTGGAATGGGTATGGGAAACTCGTCGAGATGCCGTTTAAAGTCAGCTGCACCCTTGAATGTACTATGCACTCGAAGTGGACGTGGAAGGACATTGAATATTTCTGCACCGCAATACAGCAATGACGACTCGCGTAGACTCTTAACTTAGCACGTTGCCGCTGACGATACTATACTCTATAGGTAGATGGACATTTAAGCCAGTTTTAGAAATCGATGTCTGCCGTTAAAGCCTGGGTTTGGGCATCCACCGTGCAAACACTTCCGGACATAAATTTTGGTGAATCAACCTCTCCTTCTCTGGAGGCTATACATTTTTAGAATGTGTAATCTTTCCCAGTAATATGGGCGGTTGCAGGGGCGGCGCCAGGGGGTGGACTGGGGGGGATGCGTCCCCTCCAGTTGAAGTTTATGTCGAGTTTTCAATTCCTCCAAATCCGTCAAGAAACTCGACATAGGGGAGGGGGATTTTCGAGCCGTCGTAATTACACCCAGTAAGCTACATTGTTTAGCATATTGAAGGACACGTGAGAGAAGCAATAATGTTTGGAAATGTCATCCAGATGAAAGCAATTTGCAAAATTGTGAGGGATATTGCCAAAAATGTTCGGGGCTTCTCAGCAAAACCTGCTTTTGTCCCCTCCAGATATTTTTGGCTGGCGCCGCCACTGGCGCGGTTGGTCCATTCAATCCCACCAAACGTATAGTGAAACGTCTTTGCGCTTCTTCCATTGCAAATGATAAGTGATGCCCTGGAAGGAGACCATAATGGCGAGCAATACTCCAGTGGGCACTCCATATAATGTCATGAAGTACTTCGTATACTCCCATATGATCCCATGGAGGAACGATATGTCTGATAATATTGTCATTGTGCCAGCATTGCTTCAAATGCCGTTTAGATGAAATAAGCTTAGTAAAATATTGTAAAATATTATATGGCTATGCGTTAATGATATTTACAGTATATCCTGTAATTGCCTTTCGTATTGCATTTATGGAAAATAATATCCAATCAAATCAAATCACTGGTTAAATTCAACTTGACAACTTGGCTTTGATAATTCGCCTCGCTTAATATCCAAACTCATTAATTTTGTTATCCCGCCCACATTTGCCTGCATCAGCAGATTTGTACTTATCGGGTTCGATTGCATTGTATATCACTGTTTACGATATGCGATTATGCGTTAACGTATAACGCTCCCATGATGAACAATCAGCTTATTAGGTTGGCTGTTGGACTTTCTTGTTTCGTGCGTAAAATGCTAATCTGCTTCGTATAATTATTTACATGGATGATATGAATTTTCATTAAACGTCAGAAGTTAATTAATTCTGAATTTTTAACTAAAGTTAAATTAATTTGGAATATTTCGGTATATTCACAGTCACAGTGATAAGTTAGGGGAATACGTTCAACAATGCAGCAAGAGAACTTTTCATCTTTTCCAAAGTCAACTTTCACATAACAACCGACAAAAAGAAATACAAATTACAAGCAAATATCATGGCTTAAAAAGATCTCTCCGACAGACTCTGGCTAGAAAACTACAACAGTATACAAACATTTGTTCAATGGAAGACTAAACTCAGTCCTATGTGAATAAATATTACAGGAAAAATACAAATACAATGTCCAACAAAAACCAACCGGCTAGGAATCAATCTTCTATGTAGAATACGAATTAAGGCAGCGCCTTCTACTTCGTAGACGATGTTTTGATCGCCTGGCGGCTCAAACATCATCCGCATGGAGTTCGAAACAGATGCTTTCGACGCGTCTCTCTTGAATAATTCCTTTTTGACTCCTTGTCGTTGCCTTTCAGTGCTTTCTCAGCTGATAATCATATTAAAAGGCACCTGCTTTCGCGGGAACTTCACATCTAGACTTGTGGTAGCCAATGCGTGGACACTATTGTGACTTTTCCAGCGTTTGCTCTCTGTCTTTTGCCATTTCAATCTTTTAACGATGAGTTTGCGGTTAGAATTTTTTCAGCAATAGATGACATCTCTTGGTCCATGTTTCTTGAGCTTCTCCTTAAGGATCCTCGTGTCATCACCACAATAATTAAAATTATGAAAACGAAGGTCGCCAAGAATATGCGCGTCCTCAAGGTCGGGAATATGTCAGATTTCTTCCATCTTTCCATGATCCTTGACAATCACGGTGAAAATAGCGTAATCCTCACCTTGAAATGACAGGTAAAGCTCAAATTTTGCTCCAATAAACTTGCATGTATTGTTGCAGAAGAGCGCTTGTTATTGTAAAACTTTAAAATGGCTTGTCTCGACGCAGCACGAACATGTCGACTTCTCTGATGTCCTCAAAGGCCACTTGGCAAATAGCTTTCTGACAAAAAATCCACTATAAATATTTAATGAATAAGAGTGGCAATAAAGGCGTCATTCCATGACCAAACTATGAGCTGGATGTTTACCAATGCAACGGTATTCGTAAATCTCACATCCGACGCTAGGTACATAAACTTTTTCACTTGTTACAAACAAGATCTAACCGCTAAAGCTTTGTTTTGAGTCAAGAGATTGACGGAGATTACACGAATTAAAACCATAATAGCTCATGGTTTGTGGGAAGCGTGGCAAACAAATTTTCAATTTCAGTAACGATTTCTCGACAGTATATTCGCTAAACATAATCATTCTTATTTTCGTGCTAGCAAGTACACAATTTGCCATCAAATTGTGTGAGTTATCAATTAAAAACCATTGCTTCGCCATATCCAGTCTTCCCTCCGGTTTCATTTTCATTGAGTTGAAAACACCTGTTGGCAAATCTGAACATGGGAAACGAGCGCTCAGAGAATGTAAAGAAGGCTAAAGATTCAATGAATGAAGACACTACCAAAGGGACCCTCTTTCGTCTCGCGTTTAAGAGTGAGACATTTTTTACCATAATTTGTTTGAAATTCACAGATGTTTTTATGTGCAAAAATGTTGAGCAGCGGCTACGATGAAAACCATCTGCTCACCTAATGATGAATAATAGATATCTGAAAGAGCATGGCACCGTAGACTCCAAGGTAGACTCTACCCGATGGCTTTGTCCTGCAGCAACAGATACCAACAGCATTCTTAGTTTCATAATAAGAAGCTTCATTTAGATCCGAGAATGATCATGATGTGGAAAAGTTAGTTATTATATAACCACAGACATGAGTACATGACTTTCACAAGTGACCCACACAAGTGACTCTCACAAGTGATTTTCACAAATGACTCTTACATGTGACCCTCACAAATGACCCACACCAATGACGCTTAATCTCAAAACATTAGTTGCTGTACTAATATACAATCTATACAACCAAATAAACTTCGTGTCGGCGGTAGTCTGTCATCACAGCTCTGTTGCTCTTGCACATGTCTCGCATGTTGGGCCATATTTGTGACTTGTTTGAGGCCCACCCCTACAATTTGCAGGTCAAAAGTTTAATGCTAGGAATAATTATAATTATTTCAGTAATAACGAATATGACAATGTAATGAGCTTCGATGTTGTCAAATTGTAACAATAATATCCTAACCTTACACTTATAAATCCTTTCATGCTGAATGTGAAGTTCTTCGCATGTGCAGATGAGATGGTTTTGGACAATTGACCAATTGCAGTTTCAATGCAAGAAAATAGCTTTGTTTGAAGCGTGTTCAATTGTACCCTTTCTGTGATGGTCAATTTCAAGGATTGTTCTTGGCTGTCAAAATTGTTGATTTCATTGTTGATTTCAGCTCAAAACACGTGACTGGAGTAGCTTGAATCCCATAATGCATCAGGACTGCATTTGGCCAAAGTTTTATTCTTTTTATTTTCGAATTATAGAGGTGAGATTTGCCATTGACCGCTGAAATTACGCTCCCTGTAGTACTAATCACTATGGATTGATTTCAATAATGGGGTTTATCCATAATAGCTCACAGAAAGAGTTGATAATTCTGCTTTCTCAAAAAGAAACAGAAATCAAATCAGTTCTCGCATCAGGAAATTCAGGAAATAAAGTCATTTCAGAAATCTACTATTCGTGTTTCGTAAATTCCAGCAGCAAATTAACTGCTGATCCCAGCTACCAAAAATCTAAAAGTCAAGACTTTCAAGACTAACAAGCATTCTAGGCACCTTCAGTGCTGGGGGAAGCTTGCAAGAAATTTTTAATTTGTAAATATCATATAGGGTAATTATTTTAGGTAATATTAGCGTTTATATTTGTTAGGCAGAACGTGACTGCGATTTTATTGAATTGGAAATTCATAATACTGGAAATGTCGTTATAACGCTATGTTGTTTTCGAAATAAAAGACAAGACTTTCATTAGTTAGCGATAAATCGGTAGCCAAAACATCTAATTGTGTTTCCCGTCATATGACCCGATGGCAGGGAATCAGCAAGCAGCTGTTTGTGGACTAGCTACAAACAGAATCTGTAAGTAAAAATAAGGAACAGCAGCGGGTCTTTTATAAGGAGAAAAACAGTAACCATTTGGAAAGAATAATGACCGATGAATTGCAAGATCAAACGTCAACACGGTTTCTTTTCTCATGTGTTTCTATTGCCAGGTTGTTTCTGATTCAAAGATGCAAAATTATAAGTAGAAAGAATCATAAGTTGATGAGATCGCGTGATCATTCTTCCGATGGCTGATGAATTTGCCGTTGTGATGGTAATATCGCAAATTTTTACGGGTATTCAACTGATTATTTCAGAGATCTTTCTTGACATTTCCAACCAAACGACTGCAAGGAGCACGAACCAAACACGGCATTGTTTCGTCAATTTATATTCTCGACAATTTCAAACTTAAAGTAATCTACAGTATACCGTCATGGTGCTATTTACAAGACCAGGCAAGCAGAATAGTGACGAATATGTCGTCATGGTAACTCATGTCAAACCATGACCCCTCAACAATATCGTGTTGCCTGGCAACAACCGGCTGCGTCATTCTACGCTTGCGCGGCCTGGTGAATTCGCTTTTGAAATTCTTCTGATTCCGATTCGAGTTGCTCTCGAGTGAGCATGCTCAGGCCAAGTTGATCCTCCTAGGGGAATGGAAATGAACGATAAGAAAATAAAATAAAATTCAGCAATAACAAAGTAATCGTCATCCCTTGCCTCTTCAAAGATGGCGGCCTAATGCGCTTCTGTTTATCTTGCTAATTTAAGCAGCTCACCTTGCTGAAGGGCTGTGCCATTTGACGAAGAAACAGCTTTGAGACCTGTTCCAGAAAACAATCACCAATTAGTAAAAACGAGGCAGGTTATAACCGTATGGAGGATTTAAACAAATGTAGACTCTTTGAAAATTTACGAGAAAATTGACAGCTGTAGTACGAAATAACAATTCTAACAAAATATCAATCAAGAGCAGTCCCAACGCATTCTAGGATGCAGTGGGTTTTCAGACATGTGGGTTTGAGGTGACAAAATTCTGACCGCCAAGAACAATGTAAAAATTTACATAATGTTGAATGCTCTTCGAACAAAGCTAACACCACCTGCCTCTTTGCGCATGCGCTTAAAATCCAACCAAAAAATGCGGTGAAAAATGCATTTGAATTACACTTGATGAATTCGTAGTAGGAAACTGTCCTGTAATCGAGTACCGGTAAGTTGATGTCAGCCGATAACTCCTTGTTGAAATTTTTATGGACAACATAACACATAATTATGTAATCGTAATACTTTGTTGTTCCCCATTTCTGTAAGCAATTGTTTTGTATATCTTCGATATATGGTCTAAATATATACTCATACCCAAATGAACGGCAAGCTCCAACATTAAATATTGGTTTATAGACAAGAATTTATTTCTTGTGTCAAGTATCAACCTTATCAAAATACGACTTGTATCTTAATATGATCATGAGACGGATATATACGAGATATAACGCAATAGACCATTTTCATAAGCTACCATTTTGGAAAAAGCAAGTGCATTATGGGGAAGGTTGATGTCTCTGATTTCGCAATACAGAGAAAGTTGGATTTGATACTGAGGCAGGCTTCTTCAAGCTGCGCTACTTTGCTTAGACATATGATTTTCGTTGATAATATGGGTCAGAAACCCAGTTTCTTTGCTGCTTCAGGCACTCAACTTGCCCCACAATGCACTGGTTTTTCCCATAATGGTAGCTCGTGAAAAAGGACTATTGATAGTCAAATGTCAACTTAATCTCTCTGTTCAGATCACGGGTAGCACAATTAGCATAATTAGTTATTTAAACATGCAATGATACATCAGGTCCTGCAAAGAACAACAGCAATATTCAGATTTGGCATACTGTATACTGTAAGTTGTGTCCTGCAGCGTGCCAAGTATTCTTGTGCTAGACTAGGGAATTATATATTCCTTGGAATGAGTAATTACGCTCTTAAAATAGAAATCATATTTCTGCAGTTTATATTTCATCCAGTAATTTGTGACTTGCAGCGTGTCAACTATTATCGCACTAGATTAGCGAGATATTTTCCTTGAAATGAGTAATCTAATAGGAACCGTTGGTCTCACCTGAACAGCTTCGTCAATGGATAAGTTGCAATTGGAGTCTTTCAAGTGCTCCTTCAAATTAAACAAACAATGGCATGAAGACAGCTGTGGACACATCTAAAAGCGATGGTTGGAGAAGACATACACTCATACAGTAATTCTTTTCTCGCCGCATTATTTGCCAATGTTGTCGAATGGCATTGTAAGACAAAAAAAGAGAAAAATATATAACTTCTCGTTACACGCAATAAATAACAATGTAATTTTTTGAAAGACGGACTATTAGACGCTGCTGAATAGAAGCTATTAAAGTCGTTCATATGATATACTTAACTTGTAAACTTACATAAAAGCGTACAATCGACAAACAAGTATTTGTGCTTACAGGGTAAATATCTCCAACCGTGTCGTGCTGACCAATGTGTAAATGTATTGAAAGTACACTGCCAACCTGTATTAGCGGCCACCTCTATAGAGCAGCCACCTGTGTCTATAGGCCACTCTTCTGTAGTCTAGTCTAGCAGCATAGCCAATAATGTAGCATGATCACGATTGCATCGTACGGTCAGACATGTTGTAATCTATTCTCCCTGTCCCCGTGTTCAGCTGCAATACAGTGTCTCTCGAGTCAACTTGTGTCTCTGCTTGCTCCTGTTAACATCTTCATAACCCCAATTTGATACTTTCTATAGAAATCGACCTGGACAGAAAGGCCACTTGTCTATAAAGGTCATATTCTCAGGTCCAAAAGGTAACCGTTATAGACACGTTTCACTGTAATGTTAAAAGAATGTTTACATGAGTGAAGTTTGGGGTATAAATGCCGCGATACAAGCGTTTTAGTCACGTGATTATAAGTTGAAATCGACAATTTTGGCATTCAAGTTGAAATTGATTATCACAGATAAGAAATATGGATGAATGCACTTCAGAGAAAGCTAGCTCTAACGGTCTACACATGCGAAGAGGATTACAAACACAACCACATCCCAGCATAATGCAACTGGATTGCGCTTGGTGAATTCTCGCAATAGTTCCAATACATGACAACTCCGTCGTTTAACTACAAAAAATAATCTTTATTCGTGACCTACCTGAATCCATTTAGGCAGCTTTGATCTTTTGTCGGATTTACAAAATCGCTAAAACGGAGATTGATCGCTTCATTAATGTCACAAAAAAGTGAACAGAAACCACGACGCAAATAAATCAACATCCATACATTCGGAGAGAACTCGCCGGACGACCGTCGAATCCAGTTAAATCAATAGCAAACGAAGCAAATACTCATAACCCTATGCTAGCAAAGGTTATTTCGCAAAATGAAGAAGCAAAAACTGTCTTGTCGAGAGCAGACCTACCTTATCTGCAAACACCATGATACCGTAGTCAGTTTTCCCGCGAATAGCTCGACCGACACACTGACAAAGATACAGAACGAAGAAGCCCAGTTAAAGGACATTATAACATGCTTCTTTGTTTGTTTATTTGTTTTTTTTACTTGTGGTTTGTTTGTTTGTTTGTCTATTTGTATATTTGTATGTTTGTTTATTGGTTTGCTTGTTTTTTTCTATTTGTTTGTTTGTTTGTTTGTTTATATGTTTTTTTTATTTGTGGTACGTTCGTTTGTTCGTTTGTTTGTTTATTTGTATATTTGTATGTTTGTTTATTTTTTCTATTTGTTTGTTTGTTTGCTTGCCTATATTAATTTGTAACTCAACATCATTGTTATTATACAGCAGAATAAAAAATGGGAATGAAAATAAATACAACAACGCAGCCATAAATTAGGCAAATACTGGCTACAATCTGTAGCTTATATGCAGAGGTAGGATAAGTCTAATAGCATTACAGAACTCCAAAAGATTTACTGTAGATAGATGCCACTTAAAATAAGCTGGAAGAGTACAGAGTTTCTTGTGGCAGTGAGTCCATGGCTTTAAAAACACGACTACAACCATATGCCTTCTGAAATTGTAATTTAATCTTTCACTTGATGTTATTTGTAAATCATGTCCTGTGGTAGGGTCGTTGTTGTCAGCAAACAGGAAAACATCATTGGAAAAAATATCTTTGAGATCGTAGATAATTTTGTAGGTCATGCAAAGATCACAGATTAGGCGCCATTGTTCTAATGGTTGTAAGTTTAGAATCTGCAATCGGTGATGATAATCTGAATATTTGATCCCTGCACCCTTCCAGATTCAACAAGGCAACAGATGTTAACAAATCAAGGGCTGTGCAGCCTGTCGTTTGGGCACAACTTCCGCAAGAGGTTTGACGGACGAGATATTTAATTTGCAAATAGTTAGATCAGATTTTATTTTAATAGTAAGATTTAGTAGCAATTATTGTAAATGAAAAGTTTACAAATATGTTTATTCATGGAGCAAATAAGGCCCAAAATGTCTGTAACTTTTGTTCAGCAAATGCAGCTTGCCTTGAAGAAAGACCTGGACAAGTTCATGTGGTAGAGAGTTATGAGACACATGGAAACATACAAAATCAATAGACCATTTTCACAAGCTACTATTTCGGAAAAAACAAAGTGTAGCATGGGGAAGGTTGATGTCTCTGATTTCGAAATGGAGAGAGCTGGATTTGATACTAATGCAGAAATCTTAAAGCTGTGCTCCTTTCCTTACAAATTATAATTCCCGGTAATTTTATTGGTCAGAAACCAGTCTTTTCGCAGCTTCAGGCAATCAACATGCGAATGCACTGGTCAGTCCCATAATGGTAGCTCATGAAAAAGGTCTATTGATTGTTCAAATTGGAAGGTGGTTGCAGACCAACAACAAATGGCAAAACTATAACCACCTATCTGACTATCTACCTGGGCGGCGTGACGCATGGCATCGAAGGTGAGAAAGTCGTTTTCGCGAATGTTAAACTGATCACGTAAATACTCCAGTCGAGCCTGGATACAAAAAGCAATGTCGATTAGTGTGAACGCTAACAAATTGAATAGTGTGAACGCATAACGCAATAGTTGATAGTTTACCTTCAGAATCCGGCTTTGTGTGTAGACATAAGGAATACCAAACATGATCACGGCTCGTCCCAAATGGTGGTCTACGATGAAGTCAAATTATCAAGATCTACATGGGCCTTATTCACGTACCTGGACTAAAGCATAGTCTGGGACTAAATGTCAAGTCCTATAATTATTCAGATTTTAGTAATTCAGTCCAGACAAAATGTTTAGTCCTGGACTAACATTTAGTCCTGGTCCATAAAGAAGGCCTCAGGAATTAAAACATTGCCCAATTATAAATTATCCATTTAAAATAAAATGAAATAGCATACGAGATAAAAAGGTAACATCCTGTTTGTGTAGCACGAAACTAAATTATTGGCGCACAGCCTGAATGAGCTCGTGAACGTGTGCTACTGTTAAGCATGCCATGTGACAGTCGACTAATTAAAAGTTACAGTTATGACGTCAGGTAGTAATTAGTTGTGCGGCATGCAAATTGATTTGATGCAGCATAAAACGACGAAGACAAGCCTGATGCAAGTTTAAAATTATATCACATCATTGAGACTTCAATTATGAAGGCGACATTGTATGAAACATGACCAATGGACCAAGCGCAGTCCCAATGCATGACGGCATACACTTGTTTTTAGGCAAGTGGTTTCGAGCTGAAATCTACAATTTTGACAGCGAAGAACAATCCTTGAAATTGACCATTATTGGAAAGAGTACGGCTGATTGCGTTTCAAACAAAGCAATTTTCTGACGTCTTCACCTTTGGCAGAGGTCAACTCACTTATATACCGACATGCAGTGGGACTGCGCTTGGCCAATTGACCATGCATGCAAAGGAAATAATTATTTTGCTATACAAAAGTTGCCACTCCAAAAGAGATTTCAGGTGTAACACTTGCGGCCATAAGAACCGAAGTTACAGTCAAACCTGTATTAGTGGCCACCTCTATAGAGCAGCAACCTGTGTATAAAGACCACTCTTCATAATTCCAAAATGACACTTTCTATAGAAATCAACCTGGACAGAAAGGCCACCTGTCTATAAAGGTCATTTTCCTCAGGTCCCAGAGGTGACCATTATAGACAGGTTTCACTGTATCTCGCATTAATTTGGAACATTCTCATAGACATAATTTACTCATTCTAATGTCTATTGCCAGTTACCGGTGTATTAATTTATGTCACTTGTACGTGCAGCGTAAGAGCCATTTGTATATAGCCTGCTACATAAGAATTCTTTGTTTTGACTTTTGTTGAATACAAACACATACAAGATACTGATTTCATATAGAACAGGTCAAAGTTTGCAACTGCGATATAACAATATACATGGATTTACCAAAATCGATTCCCTCTGATACTTTTCCACGAGCAACAGAAAGGAGAATTGCCCCTCGGCCATTTTCACAGGCCTATAAAACAAACATCCAAAGAAACATTATTTGCAAAAACTTTAGATGGATGCCGATTGGCGCACGTTGGGCATGCTAAGTTGTGATCAGATACCAGCTATGCCTAACAGAAACTAAACGGAATAAGTCTCTGCGATTCACACATCAACAGCAACTCCGACAAGATAATAATAACATTTTGTAGGGATATGGAAATGACAAATAACGACACTGCTTTAAACAATCACTAAAGTGAGCTACATTTCTATACCGGTACTGTACTAAATACTTCACCATCCATCATGTAAAATCAATTTTTTTTCCTTTCCGTTTATTTTATATACAAACTACAGTTAGAAGCACTACAACTCAGAAATAGTTCAAATTATAATACAGAAACCTGCAGTTAAACTACGCGTTGGAAGCAGATAAAAGGCAAGACCAAAATCGCCGCCTCAAGTACTGATAACCAAACTATTATGGAGACTTGCTACTTTAGCTCCACACAAACACAAGCTCCACAGTCTCTTGTGGTGCTTCACAGTTGATGATTCATGCATTCGAAGCTGGCTATGTTACCTTCGTGTAGTTTTCAAGGGCAAGGGCAGTCTCAGCGCCATCTTGAGTCTCAATAAACAACAGCTTGTTCTTCTGTATGGAATTGATGATACCCTGAAAAAACAAAATGGCGGCTAACTTGACGAGAATAATTGCAAAGAAAGTAGTTGTAGATAACAAGGCAGCTCTGCAGTGCGAACAATGAAACTATAAATTCTGAGAAAAAAATATAAAACCTAAAATATAAAAAGTAAAAGACTTAGCAATGTCATTGGTGATTGATTGTGGTGAACTGGTGATAGGTTTACTCTCTGGAATACTGTCGTTTGCAGGTAAGCAGCTCCCACAACACCAAGCACCCACGCCAAAACAACCTATCAATGGTGATAGATAATAAAAAAATAACAAGATACTATGTTGCTGATATTTAATACAATAGAAAATTTGTTTGGCCTCAGAGCCTAACGCATACGGAATTCGAAACACCTCCCACCAACCAAGCACCAATGGCCAAACATGAAATCGTTCAGAGGCATACGAGTTTGAATGAAGCCTGATCGGAAATTATGATATTTTTTTATTAAACGGATAGAAAAACGATAGAAAAACATCATGAACCCGGTGTAGAATGTAAAAACCTACACGTCTCTATAGCATATTATGATGGCAGATTTTCCTAATAATGCTCTCTTTTAATAAGCAACACTTCTACTCATCAATGCGTCATGATGAGAATTTTCATCAAAGCAAGGCAACGGAAATCTTTACCTGATCATTCCAAACTGCGACAACCGACTCCTAAAAATAAAACAGACATATTGAGCAAAAAACACGCAAGCTTACATGTGCAAATAATGCGCATTGAACGTGCAATATTTATTAACAGTACTGTAAGCAGCAAATATCCATCTTCCGTTGCTTTGAACAGACTCAGTGCGTTTGTAGCATACTTAATTATTTGTAGCCTCTTTGCCGTGTCAGTTAGCCTCCTGTATTATCTCTATTGTTCTGATTTCCGTTTATCACATATAAATGATGTTGCCCGCTTGCATCTAGCCAGAGAGAGAGAGAGAGAGAGTTAGACAGAGAGCTTAATAATAAACATCTCATTACCAGGACAAGCATCGTTGTTCCTGATCGACCATTTCATTTTGTTACAAGTTTGAACGCAGGTTAGGCCAAACCTAAGTGTCAATCTGTGACGAAATGTAACCCAACCGACTCACCATATAAAGATAGCTAGTGAAGAAACAAACAACGCCATCCGGTATCGAGGATGAAAAATCCACCAAGAGGTTACCATAGTTCCGAATAACCGCTAGAATAAAATAATAAAAACGTCAATGTCGCCTTGAATGCTGTTGTGACTCATCCACACTTTCAAAGGTGAAATCAGTTACCAATATCATCTCTGGTTTCAAACTTTGAGGAGATTGTTACTTGATCGTTTCCACGACTGACAATCTGAAATTCAAACACAATACACTCATGAAGACCGACACTACTCACATAGGTCACCATTAATTATAATAATAAGAATCTGTAATTCGCCAAGCGCAGATCCATTGCATTTTGATATACCACTGTTTTTCTGCATCTGATTTCGAGCTGAAATTGAAAACTTTGACAGACAAGGAACTACTATGCTTGAAATTGAAAAAAATAGAAACGAGTGTGGGTAAATTAAATATGTATTGGGAGACGTGTGATCAGTGTTAACTCCATGTCGTCATTGTACAGTCACATGATTGTAAGAATATGTAGCCATGTCACCTTGTAATCATCCTCTTTCCCGTCTGTACTTCTTCATGTCAACAAATCTGTCTGTCTTGTATCATATGCTGTGTCTCACCGACATACAGCTCTGGCACCAACGACCACATGTACTCCTTGGAACTCTGCCATCTCTCCCTGTCGCGGGACCAACAAGTTGTCTCTCAAATACATATATGGAATGCAAAAGCCTCCATTCTCGCTTCCTACAAATGCACTTCGAACAAAACAATCTCCTTGCGTCTTCACCCTTGGCAGAGGTCAACTCCATTGTATACTGAGATGCAATGGGTCTGCGCTTGGCAGATTAGTTTCTTGGTAAAGAGAATTATTCTTACAACGTAAGAACTAAATTTATCAGAAAGGCACTTATTATGGCAATATATAAAGTACCATTATCTGTTGCCCCTAAGGATCAATTCTGTACTGTTGACCATTGCTATATCCACGAAAGATGCAGAATAAACTCAGGCTATACGGCATTATCTACAGCTCAAACTATAAGACATCTTTTGAACATAACCGCTGGGGAAAAGATTAACTTCATGGACTGATAGTCTGCTCTTTTCGCCCATGTAATTAACTTTAACATACGTAAAAGTGTTCAGCGACCTTTTAAGAGACTACCTTTAAGTGGTCCAGTAAAGATTAAGACAATGCAGTTTACTTGAATTTAGCAACCACCTCTGTTAACAGACAGCCTTTTATTGGTCCCTTGGATGTGTAAAATAAGTCCTCAGCTACGAATTGCTTTCAACTAGAATTGAGCAGCAGTGTTCTTATAGAAGCGCAATCACCCAAACTGTACCGCGTATTATCTTTGTTCAACACAGTGCAAAAATGGCCTATATTATACGCAAACCGCCTTTCCGAGCAAAATATTTACACACAGGAAGATTTTGCATATACACAATGCCATTATGTAGCATAGTACTAAATTGAGATTTTGTAATCCTTTATATAATTATATCTAATATGTACACGCATGTAGTCCAATCCGAAAATTCCCTATCATTCAAGCCCAGAGAGGCTACTACAGTTAAACCTGTATTTGCGGCCACCTCTATAGAGCAGCCACCTGTGTATAAAGGCCACTCTTCATAACCCCAAAATGACACTTTCTATAAAAATCAACCTGAACAGAAAGGCCACCTGTCTATTAAGGTCATTTTTCTCAGGTCCCAACGGTGACCATTATAGACAGGTTTCACTGTACCGTACAATAAAATCAACAAAACTGATAATGACATCATACCATTGGACAAAGGCATGGTCGTGCCAATGTCATCGTTAGCGACACCATGTTGACTGGTCGAAAGTCAAGAATCTTTGGGTACATATCCACAGGCGATAATGTCTACAATAGACGATCAAACAGTCACATGATTGCAATACAAAATAGATGACACGTACCAAAATCAAGATTTTTACACTCTACAACATCCTGATTACATCATATGCTAAAAATAGCAGCAAAATTGTACTGCTTCTAGAATATTCTACATTAAGCAATTTAGGTGACAATATTATTCATCAGTGTGTTCATTAATAGACAAGATTGTAAATTGCCATGACGACATGTAAACAGATCTCACCCCAGATGTGATCACAACACTTTGGAATCGATCAAACACCGGCTTGATGGCAATAGAAGGATCCAAACAGCTACATAAAAACAACAACAATAATAACAACAACAAAACAAACAAATGTTAAGAAAAAGCGCTTCACAGAGAGACGAGAACAGTCACACAGTTACATGATTGCAATACAAAATGAGCGACAATGTTCTGTTATTGATCGATATCGACGAAAGTTGAGAAGATGTTTTTCTTTTTCTTTCCGGACATGCTCAGACCTCATACTCTGCATAAGGACTCTAATTAATTTATTCCAACCGTTTCCAACAAAAAGAATAATATTATTATTGAACAATATAGACACATTTCTTTAAACCTCTCTATGAGAAATGGTTCAGCCATCAACATCTCATGTTAAATTGACATTTGCCATATAAACAGCCGATATCTCTTTCTTTAGCCTTGAATTGGGCTGCTCATACAATTGCATGCTCTATATGCATGTTATACAAAATGTACAGTTAAACCTTCATAACCTCAAAATGACACTTTCTATAGAAATCAACCTGGACAGAAAGACCACCTGTCTATAAAGGTCACCTCCCAAAGTCCCAAAGGTGACCATTATAGACAGGTTTCACTGACCAGATAAGCAGTTAGCAATCGCAATAAATTAACAGGAATAAAATAGCTCCAAAAGTTCCCAACAGGTAAAATAAAGGTATATCAAAATTATCGTTCCTGATACGTCCCCATCGGACCCAAAACGATTGAATATGATATATCGGATGACAGTACTACGAACCTAAAATGCAAGATTGGATTTGGAATTGTTGGCGTTTGGTCATCAAATGGTTCAATGATAATCACAAAGCCTGAAAAGAAAAAGAAAAAGACAATGCCATAACAAAGAGAAAGCATATAAATTTAAAAATAGGTAGCATCAAACCATCATTAGGGGCACCTCATCCATAACAGTCATCTGCTGCACACAAAAGTCCCTCAATTACATCCACTATCGAAATGGACTTGTCATACAATTATATTTAATACGCCAATTATATAATTGGACCAATCATCCCTTGTCCTGCTCATAAAATTAGTTAAATGAAGACTTCAAGTCACTTTATCGATTGCTGATTGGTTGATCGCTAGGGATTAACTATTTGATTGGTTGTATGTTGCTACTTTTGAATTGTTTCAGAAACGTGTATACACTTTAATAGCAGGACAAGGGTTAAAAAGATTTAAGTTTAAACCACAACGGCAAATTACAGAATACTGAATATCTATTCCTGTTTACAGCTGTTCCGCACAATTACTATGTTGCCATGTGCAGAAGTCAACATTTGAGTTTTAAGATGATATTGGCAGATTTCACCAATTTCGAAACATCTTCATAACAGACAAAAGCAACGGTTCATACTGTTAACCGCAATCAAGTCATGTGATAAGAACAAACAGATCCCTGCCAAAGTCATGACCTTGCATTTCAAAGGCAATGTGTCAACATAAACGTACACTTGTCATGCAAAAGCAACATTCAATACCTTTAGAATAAGTGCTGACAAGAGTCGCAAAATTTGCAACAAGCGTCAATGGCCCATAGCCTGAGATATCAGGTAGCTCTAACGTGTGTAGCAAAGAACGAAGTCGCTCTGCACAGAACCTACAAATAAAATTTACTCAAAATTAGAATCAAGCAAAGCTTTACTTGACGAAGATTCCACTGACAGATGTTATGGAGACAAGAACGACAACGTGCTTCAAACAGAGTGTTGCTTCAACAGGATTATCTCAGTAACAGAATACAGTGTAACAAGGGTTGCAACGCGAGGCCGTTGCTTAGTAACCATTACATCCCAACAGAGAAACGACAAATTGAGGAAATATCTGTTATACCTCAAAGGCTTTCGGTCAATGCAGACTTGTTGATAGATATGTTGAAGAAATGATAAAGGTGTCTCAGAAACAACATGCTGAACGCGTAGTCTAAGCTGCAAAATAAAAGCATTCAAAGTATGAAAAATTATAGAAATTTGAAGTACGAATGGCATAAACATGTTGAGAATTGAAATTGCATATTTAAACAAAATAGCTATAGTCAAACTCCATTACATTCCGTCAGATCACTTCTAATTTCCTTATATCGTTTTCTGTTTATCCTAATTGAATGTCAATTGGTATATGTTGTTGTCTAACAACGGTAGTCCAATAAGCTAATGACTTGTCTTCCTTAGAATCTTCAATATCTATAACTACATAGATGGGAGTGTAAAACCTGTCATGTATAATTGGCAATGACAATGATGATGCTTGATCTTGATGCTGCAACGGAAGGTGCTAAGTTCATTAGGGTCACTGGTGTTAGCTTGTGGAAAGTGTTACCCTGTCAGCTCAAGCAATCTGTCAATTTGTCCAAATTTGAAATTGATTGTAAAACCATATTGTAAATGCCATTTAATCGTTTTAGACCATATAATTCTTAACGATTTTTATACTTTGAATTTTGCATTGCTACTAGTTCTGCTCCATGTAAAAAAGCTACATTGTAGCGTATGGGCATCAGAAATAACTAAAGTCACACACACAGATGTCTTACGTTTTGGTTTGATTAAATCAACATCATCTGACTAGCTTGCTTTTTACAATCTCAAATGCGTCTCAGGGATAACGGCATCCATTCATCTTTTAAACCGCTCAATTAACATATTCCTATCTTAGATGCACCAGAGAAGACGGTTGTCAACTGAGTTTGACTGTGTTTGGATACTAACCTTGAGGTACTCTAGAAATCGTTTCATGAAAGCAACAAAATGCTCTGCTTGTCTTATGTTTCCTGGAACAGCCTCTGCAATTAACGCAATAAGAAAATTGAAGATGAAATACGTTTTAGCCACAACCCAATTTGAGTACGACAATTGTTCCTAAAACAGTCAATATTCTTCACTCCAACGCAAACAGCTTCAAGGCATGATTTCTAAAAACCTTTTAAGCCAACATAAACCGCCAACATAAACCCACCTTGAAGAACTTCATCTGGCAATACTACAATGTAAACAAAAGAAGTAAATTTAGTATCAGCCTATCAAATCGGCTCTAGATAATGCATAGCAATGCCCAGATAAACATCCTGCAGTTGCACAATTGACCAATTTCCAACCTACTTGGATTAGCTAAATGAACATCGGTTTCCCTGGCAACATTGGCATCACGTAAACCTGAAGCAAAAAGAGCAATGCTAAACAACCATGAAACCTTACAAAAGTAAAATGAAGAACAAAAGTCAAACCTGTCCTAGCAATGGTCAAGTCAGTTAGTAACTAGAAACCATTACTGAAAAACATAATTTACTGCCACAATTGCATTTCTTGACAATGTCAGTGACTCTCAGTAGTTTGACAAAGACGCACACATGAAAGTCTCTCTTCTTTGACTGTTGAACAAAAAAAAATCACCGACCATGGATGAAACCAGGATTACTATACAAACATTGCAGGTGATCGATGAGCTAAGGCAGCTAGTACATCAATGGATATTGCGGCCAGTCAGGGTCATCAATACCTGAATATCAGATACCGATAGTTACCATTCATTGTTTTTTTACCTTGTACAAGTCTTTCATATTCCTGTCTCAGACGCTGCTCATCAGAAGCTTTCAACCTATGTGACAAAATGAACATTAAGTAAAGAACAACCATTATTTTAATCATGAAGGAGCAAGCAGACTCGAGAGACACTTGACTCGAGAGACACTGTACTGCAACTGAACAAGGGGACAGGGAGACTGGACTACAATGTGTCTGATCATACGATGCAATTGTGATCATGTCATATTGTTACATGTACTATTAGACTACTACACATCAAATAAGCATTTGGTTTTCGTAAATGAGCCATAGATGTGTTCAGACAAGAAACAGATCCTTGAACTGTGGCTTCGTTCATGGGTACAATATAAATGTGGCTAACTGTATTCAAAATCCTTGTCCCCCATCCCTACCGAAGACGACAGGTGTCCATGGATTATCGAAATATAGCTCAAAGCAAGGTGAGCCTGGCAGAGCATGTAGAGCCCACAGCTCAACGATAGCTATGATGGAAATAAGGAGCATATAAATTAACTCTTCATTTTTTGAAGAATTGACCACATGGCCGGACCAAACTCCATACATTGTTGCACACCATACGGACCTCTGCGATAAGCCATGCAACAAATTGATATCATACATAGATTACGAATTATTAGAGACACAAGTTACAATTCACTTACTCTTTGACAGTCTCAGAAAGTGTGTCAACGTTGGCTTGGCATTTTTCCAATGTTCGCCGTGTGATGTTAACACTCATGGAATCAATGCAAACATTGTCTGTTAATAAATGCAAATAACACATTGACAATAAACAATTCCATCAATCAATAGATTACCACACATCAACCAATATGTTGCGCTGTGGTCATAAAATGTAATTAAGCAAGGAATGTGCGTTGTAAAATAAATGTTTCCTAAACACTTATGCTCATCTTAATGACTCTTCAAAATAAAACTGTCCTTCAAATAACCAAAGCAAAGACTGTAATTTCAGTTTGTGTACCAGTAAATTAGAAATCTGTCGCTTAAATAACCGAGGCAAAGACTTACCAATGTTGTGAGCTTCGTCAAAGACTACAACAGCAGCTTTACTTAATTCTTTCGATACAAGATCGGCAATTTTTGGATCAAGAAGATAATGATAACTGTATACCACAACATTCGCATGAGTGATCTAAAAGAATAAAAGCATGTTCAATTACAGAACAACTCAAACGAAATCAACACACATGATTTTGTGACCAGCAAAGAACTGTCTTTCCTCGCATGCTTATGTTCTCTGTCACAATTTCTGTAGTTGAGTACGGAAACTTGTAGGGCCGTCATAGGAATCAAGAAGGCCTCAATCATTTTACCCATGGGGGGATTGGGGGCCCATCTTCGATGATGGATATCTGTAATGAGGGGGCCTATATTGGATACAAAGTTACCATTCTGTTAAATGTTTGTTTTTTTGACACGCCATTCAACAAATTGCTTTGGCTCACATCAGCAAAAGTGGAATAAATAAATTCATTGTCACTGTGAATGTTATTGCATATTGCCATTAAAAGAAACCTAGCAAGACTGATGAGGGCCTGAAGCATGGACTTTGAATGCCTACTAGATGAAACGACCATGGTATATAGCTTGGCATGCAAAACGTTATGGGCTTATCTCTCCAGTCCTCAATACGCAACAATCTTTTACTATTCAACATGACCCCATATCAATATTATCCATGCTACTTTCAATAAATCTATGTGCAGGTTGACTTCTATAGAAAGTGTCATGTTGAGGTTATGAATAGTGGCCTTAATACACAGGTGGCAGCTATATAGAAGTGGCCGCTAATACAGGTTTGACTATATTAGCAAAGCTTGTCATGGTCAATGTATCCGAGCCGTCCCATGACAATGACAATTAATATGCTAATATCTTACAGTGTATCTAGCAAGAAAATATGGACACCAGTGTTTCTTTTGCCCATACTCTTTGAGGTCATCCTGAATGAGAGACAAGCAGGATTGAGAATAAACAACATACAAAAAGGGAAACATTTTCTTAAACAGAAAAATGCATATACAGTGAAACCTGTCTTTAATGGTCGCCATTGAGACCCCACGAAAATGGCCTTATAGACAGGTGGTTTTTCTGCCAAGGAATATTTCCATAGAAAGTGTCATTTTAGGGTTATGAAGAGTGGCCTTTATACATAGACGGCTGCTCTACACAAGTGGTCCCTAATACAGGTTAGACTGTACGAATAATGAACTACCAAACACCAATTCATCATGTCATAGTGTTTTTTTATAATTGTAAGTACAGTGGCTGTGATATTATTATGCTGTCTCATCTCGGCAATTCTTGTTTTGGTCTTATTAAGTTAATGTTTTATGAAACGAAGGGTTGTTAGCTATGAGAAAGAATGTGAGGAATATTGGAAAGGAGGAAATTTGGCTACACAAACCAGTAGTCGCCATTTACAGCAGCCACCTTATCATTGAATTAACTGAATTTTGAAACATTTTGCAAATGCAATAACAAGTGCATCAAGAGGAAGTTAGACAGTCTCTTTGTGTAGAGGGAGAGGGCTGTCTATCTTATTATAAGAAACAACAGAACGATTAAACAACTGACCAGGTTATAAACACCAGATGGCACTAATTCTTCTCTGCCACAGCGGTCGAATTCCTGAAAGACAAGAAAAGCAATATCTTATTAAAAATTAACAAAAAAAGCTGCAAAGACGAACAGGTTAAAGTTGCACAAAGAGTAGCATCTGCAATATTATATAAACAACTTCACAATACCTCATAAAATGAACAGACAGGGATACTTTTGTCATATCTGTGTTTAGATCTGATGTACGATGCAGTAAGGCTGTGGCATAAACCATCAACACGCTTCCCTTCTCTCTCTTTTCCAACCTAATATGGTAGTTCATACAAAAAAATAAACCGCTGAGTGAGGATCTGGCACTTTTAAGAAGCGTCCATGATGGCACAGGACTGAATAGGCACAAGGTTCATAAGTAGGTTTTAACCATGCTGAATAATTGAATAAATGACAGACTGTACAATGTATGCTGTGTGCCAATGAAAAAGACAAAGATGGAGACCTTTGCATTCTATATGTAATCCAGAGACATGTTGTTACTTCCACGACAGGGAGAGATGGCAGAGTTCCAAGGAGTACATATGGTTGTTGGTGCAAGAGCTTTATATCATTAGACACAGCATAGAAGACAGAACAGATGGAGTTGTTAACACGACGAGGTATAGACAGCAAAGAAGGTGGTTACAAGATGAAATGGCTACATATTCTTACAATCACGTGACTACACAATGACGACACCATGTTCACACTGACCACCTGTCAGCAACTATGTCAGCACTACAAACACTGTAACAATTTCACAAATTCGCTGGCAGCTATCATGATACAAAGAGATGAAACTTACATCTTCGTGTATGCATAAATTCTTTCTAGAACTCAGAGCCAGACCAAGAATCTTTGGCTTTTCACCAGTTTCCTTTTCATAATATTCCATCAACAAGGCCAGCTCTTCTAACACCTGAAAATTTGAATATCAGAGCCTGTCAGTCAAACCTGCATTAGCGGTCACCTTTGTAGAGCAGCCACCTGTGCACAATAAGATGCTAGCAAGTACAAAAACTTCATTTACTTAATGGATACTTTGGAGTATGGAAAGCGATAGACTGAAAGTGTTTAAAATGCTGATACAGTGTAACCCAGTTAATATCACCTCAGTTAATATCACAACTCGCTTAATATCACTTCACTCTGAGAACCAAGCTCTGTCAAAATCAACTATTTGTACTCTCTTAATATTACGACCCGCTTATTATCACGATTTTGGCTTTGAAAATTGTAGTGATATTAGCGAGGTTACACTGTATTTGCAAACAAATGGTGGTCAAGACCAGAAATGCACATTGATAGCCTATAGACAAAGAACGTGATTCCTGTTTGGAACTCTCTGCCGCAAGATGCTGTAGACAGTCAACCATCAGTCAATTCAAGCATGCTGTTGACTCGATTGATCTTAAACAATTCTGTAAAATTTATTAAATTTATTAGGCCGCACGCATAGTGTAAATTATTTACCTGTGCTTGCCTGTCATACATTGTAATTTTATTGCAGTATTTGACAAATATATCATATCATATCATATAACGTTAATGGAGATGTTGTCATCGACGAATATATTTAACGAAGACAGACAATAAATATTATTGGAGCTGAGGATATTTTACCGCTGATGGTGAAACACCTATAATGTCAATACTGTTATTGGTTGAGTTGACTGTACAATCATTGTCTTTGCTTGCAAATATCTGCAGAACATTAGTCAGGAATTGTTGCAATACTTATATAGCATACCTTCTCAATCTCAGGAACTGTTCTGGAGCAGTAAATCAATTTACTGACGTCGTGCGGTTTGGCCTAGAATACAGAAAAGGCAGAGAATTGAATCGATTCATTACAATATTTGTCTTCGAATAAACTAACCCTGCTCTAAGTCCAATCTAAATCAATTTTGATAATGTAGAGAAGCATACGAGAACACATGGTTCTTATCACAATGAAGAAGTTAAAACTCAGTTGATACAGTAGTCTCAAACGTAACCAGCTAACAAGCGTTTTAAACAAATTTAGAAACACAGCACTTAGATGATAGGAAAGGAGAACTTAAAATGTTTGGTGTTGAAGATGGAAGCGTTTCGGTATTTGCAAACAATGTGAGTGTAAACAAATGAAAATTCTGTAGGAATTGCAAATAGCTTTAAAAATTAAACAATCTATAAAATATGTAGATATTACCATGTAATGGTAAGTAAGTAGATGTAGTCACTAGTTTTCCACTGATTATCAGTGCGACGGTGCCCCTTTGGGTCGGGGTTGTGACAGGGCTCTCATACGAGGAGAATCCAACGCTTGTCGCAAACCTCCCATCGGATAGCACCACGGCCACACTCATCTTGGGCTGATGAGTTTAACAGAACATAATTTGGGCACGTTTAACAACTTTTGCACTTATGGAACAAAATTCACATGATCAGCTGCCCTGCAGATTGGTTTCAAGCCGAAAACACATAAAATTGTCGATTGCATTGTTGGTATAGTAAAAACGGCTTACTTGACCTCCAACGAACCAATTAAAATAGGTCTTAAATACAGATATATGCAAGTACCATAGATGATTAGTTGGACGCAGAAAATTTAGTTAGGTTGGTGATTGTTGAGAGATTGAGTGGAATGATTTTTATCATGGAAAATAAATAGAAAATATTGTTATTCATTTGCTGTTGTGTTTACTTTGTCTGCCTGCTCAACATTCATAATAGAGGTACATAATGGTATGGATGAACTTGTATAGAGGATATGTTGTAAGGTGAGGTCACCTAATAAGCCAAGAGGTAATTAAAACAGGAATAACTGTAGTTTGTTTTATGCTGATCCTTCATTTGATTTTCTGTTATCTCGTCTAATGAGAATTCATTGACTTGATACAGTGAAACCTGTCGATAATGGTCATCTTTGGAACCTGAGAAAAATGACCTTATAGACAGGTGGTCTTTCTGTTCAGGTTAATTTCTATCGAAAGTGTCGTTTTGGAGTTATAAAGAGTGGCCTTTATACACAGGTGGCTGCTCTGTAGATGTGGCCGCTATTACAGGTTTGACTTTACAGTGTACACGAATGTCAAACGATTCTTACCCTGATGTACGCAATGATAAGTGACAATAGAGACACTGTCTTTCCAGTCCCAGAAGGCATTTCCAATAGACAATGACCCTGATAGAGAGAAAAAATTATTGAGTTCGATTGCAGGCTGCGAAATATGATTTATAACATCTTTATCTGATATCCTGCATATCCGTTACTTGCTCCTTTCTCTGTATTTAACAGCTTCAGTCTGTCACAAGTTGAAACACGAATGAAATCAAAGATGAAAATTTCAGTAATATCACAATGAAGTCATGTATCATTTCACAACAGTAAAAATTATTTTGCCATGCACGACTATAAAACATTCTTCCCGTGTCGCAACTGAATGTGTGACACACCAACTCCAGAACGCATTGGATTATTTACAAATGGGGCTTACTTACCTTGGCATCTAACGTACGCTTCAATTCCAGCATGTATGAATATTGCTCAGGGTAGATGTAGTCATACGGAAAGTACACCAGCAAGCCATCGATATTGATCCTACAAATAGTCATCAGTAGGTACAACACTGAGATTCAAAACAAAGGAAATGGTGTTCAGTGTTGCTATGGGAACAATTTACATAAATGGTCACAGTGTTGCGGCAAATTAATGCAATGTAATAGAAGATCATTTGTCATTATTGAGCCTGAAATATTTGGACCGAGCAGTGTCCAATTCGATAGCCTTTTGTGATGGCATTTTGATCTTTTGCATTTCGTGAGGTCCCATCTGCCACGTGGCGTAAAGCCATTCTAATGAGAGTCCCTGCATGTATTCCTGATCTTCATAACTCGTTGATACTCATCTTTATTTTGTTTGTGTGCATAGTTTCATTGTGAAAAATGTAATTTATAAAATATAGAAAACTATAGACTAAGATCGTGCAGTACTAATGCATTTCCAAATGCAGGCGAGCTCGACCT
>OFHS01001021.1:0-32080 GCA_900245855.1 Calvadosia cruxmelitensis
AATGACGACTTTTAGCTAGCAACCAACCAAACATGACGACCAACGGACGTTGTGTGCTGTTGTCCTCCAGAGGAACAGTTGACGCTTCATATTCGATACGATTAAGCAGGGATGAAGTGCTGAGCCCGCAACTTTTGCTGACAACAATTCTGGCAAGGTTGAAAACCTGCAAAAAATGCAGTGCAAAATTTGTGAACTCAAGAAAAGACAACCCTTTTCCTTATTAATCTCTATTTAGATCAGAGTTTGTGATGTTTACTCCTAAAATAATTCATACAACATAATAATGTTTTCTAGATTCTGCTAATTAAATTGCTATTTTAAAATTTTGAAATGACTAAGCCTACTTCTGTTTCCGGCAACTTTTTCGTTAGTTTTCTGGCGCTGATCATATATACCACAGAGCTGTATAAATTACTTTTTAAATTTCAAAAATTAGAATATTTCAAATTTTAACTTACTTTTTAAAGCTACTATAATTCAACTGAGCTGTTTTATTAACTTCTATCTGTCACGACTACTTGTGTTAAGAGACCAGTTTTGATTGTACTGTACTCTTAATTAAGTGGTCACTTAGGGCAGCTTTGACTGAATTTTGATGCAATTAAATATTTTTCTGATTTCTTTGAAAGTTACACATATAAGGTCTGTAAATTTACGTTGATTATTGTTGAAAATGGCAATATATTAAACAGTTTATTTAATCGGACTACATCTGAAGATTCAACCCTACTTTATATGATCAAATAAAAGTTAACATCAACACAACAAATATAAGATTATTTTCAAATTTAATTATTTTTCCAAACTAGAAAATAAAATTAAAGAATTATTAAATGCAGTGATTTATTTGAATTATATTCTTGAGCTTTGGTTACTATTGCTATAAGCTTTTTTTGTTGAACTCAGGTTGAACTAATAGTGTGCTACTGATTTCATTGATTTGCTATTGCGGTAAAACGACAGGAATCCAGCAAATTGTATCAACAGAAAACTGGATTTAAAGTAGTTCTCGATCGACGAACAAGAAGCAAAACAGCAACGTGTCCTCAGTAAATATTAATATATTCTTCTGGGACGAATCAATCTTGCATTCATTAGAAAAATAAACAACACGTGTCAATTTTAATTGCACACTCCGCACGTGAGGCAATCAAGCCCTTTTGGATTTACATAAAAACAGATTACTTCCACCTACTTCAAAGTTTCCTCTGGCAAATGCCGGATGAGATTTGACAAGTAGCATCCGTGATCCTTTCGAGAGTAACGCCATCGTCACTTGTAGGGTAAAAACAAGCCAAACGGCGAGGAGATCTGCCTTCTCTTTCGTAAGAAATGCCAACAACTTCCCTTCCTTGCGAAGGAAGAATTTCGTTGTGGACCCACTGACCCGGACAGTACAAAGTTCATTTCTTGTCACGTGGACTTTTGTCCTTTGCCACTTTCGTCATGGCCAACCAGACAATGGATATTTCATCATTTCTGTTGATTGGCAATTGTTTGAAGCTTTCTGTGGTTTGTTTTCTATATACCTTTGTTGGAACAATGGAAGATTGGAATTCACCACAAGGGAACGCATGATGAGTTGTCATTCATGCGACAGACGATCTGTCTCATATTTTCGCAAAGGAGTAACGAGTAAGAACAACTCAGAAAGCGAAATTCAAATCAAACTTAAGTTTGACCAGATGGTGGTCCTGATAATGTGCATAAGTTGTTTACTATGCGACATACTCGGTGTGTGAAATTCTTTTGGACGCGTTCAATCTTATTGATGTCTTTGAGTGAATGCGGTGTTATTGATGTTGGTGTTACTGTATTATCATGCGAACTGGTACATTAGGGACCACTCATTATTTATGCCCAGGGTTGGTACCGAAGAGAAGCCGGGTGGGTAACTCAAATTTTGACAACACCAAAGGTTGGGTATTTTTTGGCTTCCACGTTAGACTGACATTATCTTTCCATTGCTGATCAATCGATTCCAATGTCATAACTAAACGTGTTGTGGCGTTCTCTCATCTCTGACTTATGAAGTAATTCATTTTAGAACAATTTTTAATACCAGTAGGATTTCCCTGTCTACATTTGTTTAATATGATATAATGTAAGTTTTAGAGCTTGTGTAGCTTTTTCTCGGCTACCTGAAGGTTGGTTAAAACAAAAAAGTTCGAACTTCTGCTTCTCTTCGGTACCAACCCGGAGCGTAAATAATGAGCGCTCCCTTATCGATTGACCACTATCGATCCGGAATTATGCCTCCAATCGCGATTGAGATTGAATCGATATTTCTATTGAATTGTCATCGTATCAGCTCAGTGTAATAAAAATAACAATATTCAATTCACATGTTTGGATTTTTACGAACGAAATAAAAGTCACCCCAATGAAAATCGTGAAAATTCAAATAAAATATCTGTCATGCTTCACTTATCTATAAAGATCGTGTAGAACATTGTCTTCGGTATCCAAACTTAAAAAGTCCTTTTTATTTCAAATATAATTACTTACATTGTTAAAACAAAACTCTGAAGAAGGAAAGATTAAAAACTGAATAACAATGAACATAAATATAAATGACAACTTGCAAGTTTAAAATCTCGTCAAAATTACTAGAACTAAGTCCTTATAGGTCCTTGCCTAGCTCGACATTTAATTTCTCTGATTCCCGGCTGATTCATATTTTCCTTCGTAAATGGTGTGTTTTTTCTAGACTGTTGTTTCATTTGTCCGACGTTGAGCGTCGCCTCGATTGTCGGAGGGCAGCAGGTTCCGGCACAGAGAAGCGTTCATCCGTTGCACTGTTCGGATGGAAGCACTCACGAGCTGCCGATGATGGCCACTGGCCTCTTGCGTGCCGTAATAATCTCATCAAGAGGCAGCAAGGAACTCGCCTGTCATCAATGCCATTATTACAAAGGAGTAACCTAATCAAGTACCGCACTGGCGAATCAAGAACGCAGTAACGTACGCCAGCGATCGTTGCGGCAGATTTTGCGGTCAGTTCAATTGCTCGTTAGCCTGTAATGCTGGCTTGCGGCTTGCATGGACTGGAATTTGCCGTGTTTCGGACATCTTACGCGAATATTTAACGCACGCCAAGCCGTCTGCTGTGGTATTCCATACGACGTTTTCAAGAAGCGAAACCAGGACTCAACTTTGGACTAGACAAAGAAGTCTGCAATTTCCACCAGACCATATATGCACGTGGTTCACTGACCATTGATGGCTTGAAGGTATCTGAGCATGATGGGGTCGCCACAGCAATGGATTTGAAAAGGATCAGATCAACATAGTACGTCCCAAAGGAGGTGTTCTTCAAGGATCGATTTAACAGCTGCTCGCAACACTGTTCAGAGTCTTAGATTTCTAGCGTTTGATTTTATGTTTCTTTCTACTTCATAATATGTCTGATCATCAGGATGCTGTGTACGAAGTAGCACAGACGACAGAGTCTCAAATTGCGGATGATCTTCGAGAGGCGAGACTTGGAGTTGCTTTCTCAGGTGGAGGCATCCGATCTGCCGCATTGGCCTCTGGTGTACTTAGGAGAATCCTGCAAAAGAGACTACCTGTGGATTGCTTGAGTAGTGTCTCTGGCGGGGGGTACGTTGCCAGTGCATATATGGATTGGAAAGCGAGGCACGGGAATAAGGATGACCCCGTTTGGCACGAGCAGTTCTTCAACAACATGCGACGAAACAGCGGCGTCCTATGCCACTGGAGGAACCCCCTTCTGGGTCTGCTTGATGTTCTCATATTGTTCTTGCTACTCTTCGTCGTAGGGGTACTCATCCCCTTGCTGCTATGGATACCAATCGCCTTCCCTTTGGCTTACTTTACTGACTATCTGTTTGGCGACATGATGCGGGTTGGGTTCCAGTGCCCTGGCCACATCCACTTCGAGAACGAGACTATCAATATTCTCTTCACAAGCTACAGTCGCTTGCTTGAGATCAGCCAATCAGAACAGTGTACATTCAACGGTACAAGCGAAGAACTACGAGGCCTCTACTTCTTATTCACGATTTCCGTGTTGTCGTTCCTGGTCTTCTTTGCTTTGACAACTGTGTGCTTCCAGACGTGGAGACCGAGATTCGCCGTCTTCGCCTACCTCTCCTTGTTGGTCCTCTGCCTGACTTTCCTTCCATGGTTCATGGAACAGTTCATCCCATTAACGAGCACGTGGGTCAACGTCGTCTTGATCAGTCTCTGTGTTCTCCTATGGCTCGGTGTCCCGCAGTTTAGAAGCAGGGCAGCCTGGGGACTACTTATTTTCTTCTACGCAAATGTCGCCAAATGGCGTGTCTACAGGACGCCAGTCTGGATTATTCCATACATCAAGTTTTACTTTCCGTTCGTGTTGTGGATGTCTGGTATACTATTCTGGTTTGGTCCATACCTCGTCATGCTGCAGCAAGGAGCCATCCACGCATTCTACAGGTAATCACTGAGATGACGCGTACAATCAATCAATCAATCAATCAATCAATCAATCAATCAATCAATCAATCAATCAATCAATGCACCTGCATAACACTATAATCATGTGTAGAGTTGAGCAAAAATTTTGTCCAAGATGATTATTTACAGTTCTGCATTTTTCTATACAATATATACTGCAGTAATGTTCTATCATCTACGTTTGGCTGCGAGAGGACATGGTACACGCGGGCTGAAGTTGATCCCTCCGGGATTGTCGTGCCTTTATTTGCTGTTTCGCAGTTGATTAGTTGATTAAGACCAATCCTCTCACTTTTTTCTCAGATGGAAACTTCAAAGGGCGTTCTATACGCGGCAGAGTGCCGGTCGATTTGGTTGCCGTGGCATCACGCTAGCTGACTTCTGGCCAATGTGCACGTGTGACGACCGTCCAGATGACGATCAAATGACCACAGAGGAGAACGGCTGTCCGAACAGACCACTGACGCTATCTGATTTGCGAGGGATCTCTCCAGAGTACATCTGTAGCGTNTTATTATTATTATTTTTTATTTTTTTTCATATGATTATAATTACATGGTGATGATCTTAAAGATTACTGGCGATGAACCGAAATTGCTTGTTTGTGATGGTTTAGTTGATAAGACAATCCCACGGTCGAAGTCATTTCCCATGAGCTGTCATTTAATAATGTTGCTATTGCAAGCGATAAATATGATACATAAACAGTGTAACTCCGATAATATCACCTCGGTTAACATCACAACCCACTTAATATCACTTCAGTTTGAGAACCAAGGTCTGGCTGAGTCAACTATTTATACCCGCTTGGTATCACGACCCGCTTATTACCACGATTTTTGACTGGAAAATCATAGTGATATTAACGAGTTTTCACTGTACAGTATACGATTCAGTGCGAGCTAGAATTGTTCACAATCTTATACACTAGGAACATAAAATATTCGAAGCTCTTCGTCCAGAACATTTTCTCAAAACTTTTCACAGCTTTCAGATGTAGTTTACGCGTCTATGACCTCTGTTGACTTCTGTGAACCGACTGCAAAAAGCGCAGATAGACAAATGATTGCTACAATAATAATAAACTTCGTCAGAAATGAGATTAGGAGTGATATGGCAGTTTATCTGTTGGTATGACAGCTTTCGCTCAGGACCGATGCTTGCGGCGCTGTAATAATGTCGATCAGTGTGGGATCACTGTAGAGTAGCACAACATTTGAACATTAAAGTGCTACTGCCAACAAATTCGATATTTCACATTCTCAAAAGTCGATGTTCAGAGCTTGATATGTCTGTTTTCTCGATGTCTCAGTTGAAAAATTATTTTGTCAATCGTATTTTCTCATCTAGCTCTATTCACATACGAAATATCGGATTTGGTGGCAGTTGCACTTTTACTTTCCTCATTTCAGATTTGTAATATTATCTTGTGTGAAAATAGCAGCACTTTAGAACATTGTAAATTAAAGCGGTTTTTATTTCATCATTAAAGAAGATATTGGGCTTCAAGTAATAATCTACTTTTAAAAGAAACTACGAAAATTTGCAACTACAGTGTTTCATTTATGGGTTTCACTCTTGCTCTGGGTTTCCTCTGCCTTCCATACTACGTCGCAAACTGCGTATTAGAGATGGAATTGAAAAGTTTTGAGTCACGTAGCTGAATTTGAGTTGAGTTGAGCGAATTGCTTGAGAGTTTCATTGACGCTTAGATTGTTCTTCTTTTTTGAAAACAACTTCTATTTTTTATTGCTTTACTTGCGTGTACAACAACAGTTCAACTGTTTTTCAGCTTTCATCTGTCCTTAGAGACTACCTGTTTTAGAAACCACCTGTTTTAGTAGACCATCTGTCTTGAGAGACCACCCATTTTAATAGATCACCTGTCTTGAGAGGCCACCTGTCTTAAGAGACCACCTGTATCGAGAGACGACATATTTTAGAAGAACATCTGTTTAAGGGGTCACCTGTCTTAAGAGACCATGTCCATTGATGTTTCCATGATGTTTCAGACACTAGTACAATTCACTTGTCTCAAGCGACCATCTACAGTATTGGAATACATCAATTAAATACGGAGTAGCCTCTATTAGATGCTAGCCTCCTACTGTTGTGTTCGGAGAAACAACGAGATGATAACAATAATAATACTGATAATGATATCGTGACAACCGCAATAGGGTTCGTCGTTATTATTATGTAGTCGAGTCGAGACAAGACAAGACAACCTCCAAGAACTGTGTATCGAGAATAATCATGAATAATCCACGCACGCATTTCATACAAGTAGTCACGAGAATATTACACGCATGCGCATTGAGTCAGATGGGAATATGACACCTACTGATCATTACTATTAGTCAACTGCGCAATGAGTTCACCCCAGAGATGCTATTGCTGCCGATATAAGCTGACGTTGTTGTCTGTTGACGTTGACGTTGTTGTTGTCGGTACAGTCAAACCTGTATTAGCGGTCACCTCTCTAGAGCAACCACCTGTGTATAGAGGCCACTCTTCAAAGCCCCAAAATGACACTTTCTATAGAAATCAACCTGGAGAGAAAGGCCACCTGTCTATAAAGGTCATTCTCCTCAGGTCCCAAAGGTGACCGTTATAGACAGGTTTCACTGTAACACAACAAGTTTGTTAGCAGATCATCCAAAGTGGTCACTTGAGACAGGTATAATTGTATGCTGATGGCGATAATGATCTTCTCATTCAATAGTGGCTGCCCTTCGTTATTCAATGTACCCTCGTCGTTCCGCTGTTAGTGTCACCATTATGGCTGGTCATCCCAGCATTACCGGAAGTGATCTCTGACTTTTTCTTGGGTGTCTTCATTACAATTCTATTGGTTGTTATCATCGTGGCCGTTCTGCCAACAGGAAATGAAAGGCATGGCATGGAACGCATTGTAAGGTAAGAACAGCCTAATAGTATATACTGTAGTATGAGCTCATAGGACTGCTGAACGATATATACAGCAAAAGGAAGTGCATATGAGGTGTGTACTGTATTATTAAAACTCACGTAAATCCCCATCAATTGTTGTTAACTGAGATGTTCTTCTTTGCTGATGCTGAAATGTTTGTGATTCTATGTTAAAACAAAGTAAATGCTTGTTTATACTTAGTCCGGTTAATATCCCACCTCGCTTTATATCCCACATTTGGTCTGCACGAAAGGAGGGATATTAAACAAGTTCGACTGTATACTTAACAGTTAGAAACACGATCAATGATGATGATGCAGTCGTACTTATTGAATATCCCTCCCTTCGCGCAGACCAAATGTGGGATATAAAGCGAGGTGGAATACAGTACAAACAAACATTTAGTATAAACAAGCATTTCCTTTGTTTTACCATAGCGTCATCAACATTCCAGCAGCAGCAAAGTAGAACATCTCATTTAACAACATTTGATTTAGATTAGCGTTAGAACAGTAACACAACTAACCAGTGACTCTGGCCGACCAACATGAATACAAGGAAAAGATGGTCTTGGTCCCTCCCTGAAAAATGTTTCGAAAAGTTGACATATATTGTAAGAAATTCTTAAAACGGGAAAATAAGCGAGTTTCGCAGGACATTACTATTACTTAAGACGCCCAAATTGTTCCTTGAGGAAACATGGCGTGATTATAACTACTTGTTCACTGTGCTCCTCCATCTATCTCTGTTGAGCGCCAGAGAGGCCGCTTCTTTGATGGTGATGCCTACTTTGAGCAAATCATCTTCTATTTGCTCAAAGTAGACTTTCCGCGGCCTCCCCTGTCTTCTCGGATCGGTTGGTCGATGTCTCAAAATCGTCGTAAGGGGTGTGCCTGGTCTGCGAAGCGAGTGTCCGTATAAAGCCATCCGGGATCTTCTTAGCTTTGTGGTTGCTGGCAGCAATCCTGTGCGAGTATATAATTCAACATTGCTGTCGCAGGACATTAAGTGTCCTACATATTCTTACCTTGCTTTATATCCCCTCGGATAATATCCCATCTCGCTTAATATCCCACTACTTGCTTCCAAATTTGAGTTTGTTCGGCAACTAGCAAGTGGAAATTGGCTTTGTGGAATATTAAGCGATGGGATATTAAACTACTTATCGCTCATGACACTGCGTAGGCGTATAATGGCCTTGCATAATCCATTAGTCTTTTTCAGTCTCTTTTTACTTGTAAATCGTATTTAACATCCTTCGGACCGGAGCACAGCACAAATGCACAACGACTTTTATGTACAGTCGTATCTTGTATTGTTTCCTGTGACAGTCGAGTGCCTCATATCTCCACTGAGTAAACTTCACTTGCAGCATTCGTTCTGCTAAACTCGCCTCGATTTAATATCCTAACCCATTGTTAGATGCGCCAGAATGAGGACATTGTATAGAACTTGAAGTCCAATGCATCGTGACTGCAAACTGTCTTAAGTGACCACCTGTGTTAATTGATCACCTGTCTTAAGTGACCATCTGTGTTAATTGACCCACTGTGTTAATTGATCACCTGTGTTAAGTGACCACCTGTGTTAAGTGACCACTTTTGTTGTGAATCACCCGTGTAAATTGACCCACCCGCCTTTACTAAATAATAAGATGCAATACAGCACCTTTATCAAGTGACTATCCTTGCATTTAAGATGGCCATCTAAATCGATTTTGGAGACAACTCAACTTGATGTAACCACCTCTTGCCAGTAACATAAAAGTGGTTTTAGCGGTGACTTTTGTAATGGTCTCTTGATGCATCCAACTGAATCCATACAGCTGTGAAGATTCACAAGGATTAACTACAACTGCTCCATCGTAAGCATCTGTAACTCAGTTCTAATTCCATGGATCCCTATGGATTAAACAGAAAGATATTTTGAAAATTTGCCAAACTTTGCAAAAGTTGAATTAAGAGTATAACAACTTCTGATCTAAGGAAGTTGGTAGTGTTCGTGTTCTTTGCAATGGGGGAGTTCTTGCGCTCACGAATATACTGGTATAAATATCGAGAAGTGTATCAAGCGCCATATGCTTTGAACAGAATTCTCTGAAGCTTGAACACAGTTGTTTGGAAGACATGTAGTCATTTTAATTAGTTTGCTTGCAATAATTGTCTCAGTGTAAATGTTTACTTTGCTTGAAATTGATTTTTCATTTGATAAATATCAGTTTGAGAGTAATCATTCTTATGCTTATTACACACCTTATTCCCAGGACACGCCTCGTCATTTATTCATTAATTAGTTAACAAGACACGGATCACTACATCTTGTTACAGTACGTTGCAGTATACAGCTATTTACGCTATATACTGTACAGCACCCTGTCATCCATCATCATCCTTTCAAATTAATATTCTTTCAAATTGAGGAGTGCCTTCAATCCTTGAAAGCGGTGTTGTCCGGATTGCTTCATTACAAAGCATAATTAATTAAAATGCGCTGAATTCTTTCATAGGCAACATCTAACTTCCACAGAGCCTTTTGCTCTTTGAAATGAAATACCATTTGACTGATACTGTACATACACAAGAAGAACATTTTGATTTATTTGAAATTATAATTTAAACATGCTGATAAATAAAATAAAATAAATTAAACACTTTAACTTCATTACAATTTTCACATAACTTCAATACAGTCAAACCTGTATTAGCGGTCACCTCTATAGAGCGGCCACCTGTGTATAAAGGCCACTCTTCATAGCTCCAAAATGACACTTGTAATCAACCTGGATAGAAAGGCCACCTGTCTATAAAGGTCATTTTCCTCGGGTCGCAAAGGTGACCGTTATAGACATGTTTCACTGTATCCTTAATTAACACACAAAAGTATATTTTGGCATACAGTAAGTTGATTGTAGTAATAATTATTGTAGCCAGCTATTTCTTTCATTATCTAAATGTTTTGTTTTACAATGATACTTTTGATTTTCATAAATCTTGATGAGATGTAATAACAGTCATTCATTTAGTTGCGTTTACATATAGCTCAACTAATATAACATATAAATATAACATATAAATTTGTGCTCGTTTTTATTCCATGTAAATCTCGTTTACATGCTTGTGTTTACAAATACAGTGAAACCTGTCTATAACGGTCACCTTTGCGACCAGAGGAAAATGACCTTTATAGACAAGTGGCCTTTCTATCCAGGTTGATTTCAAGTGTCATTTTGGAGCTATAAAGAGTGGCCTTTATACACAGGTGGGCACTCTATAGAGGTGGCCGCTAATACAGGTTTTACTGTAGTGAGCATTTTCAAAAGCAAATTAGATTGGTCTAAAAAGTCAGTAGTGGTGTATAGCTTCACAAATTGATTTTAGCTGATCTGCTTGCGAATGCCTGGCCCAAGATCACAGCAGAGAAGACTTCGGATGATGTTGTGTGCGTCCGTATATTTATTTTCTGTTAATCCAGAAATGACAGATATTTTACTTGAAGCAGAACTAGCAAAACATACAAAATTCAAGGTATCTAAAACTGTCCAACAAGACCAGCTGGAAGACACTTCCAATTTGTAAATAGGGCTTTTAAGGTAGTAATTATAGGTAATGTTTATGTTCACATTCAGATAGTTTTGTTGAGTAATTTATGGGATGCATGCAAAGAAATAGATTTTATATCATTTGACAAGCTTACAGATTACAACTAATTTGACAAGGCCAGGGAAATACATTGCTGGCGTTGGCGTAAAATGTCACTTACGTGCACAACCGACGATGTTAGATCACGCGCTGTATTGAATAAACTATGTCAACTGGAAAGAATGATCTTGTTTGACCTGTCTAAGCTAGATCCCACCCACACCACGATCTGTGTTTTTCCTCACATTAAGCCCTTAGACGTAGTGTGAGATACGAATAAATAATGCCTTTTACAAAGCAACCCAAATTTGGCAGCCGCATCAATTGTCACTATTCGTCATCCATTATAAGATCTCACCGTATTTGGGCAATACAAATAATAATTATTTACACAGTTTTTATTGTAGTATTGATTGACGTTTGATTAATAGTGTACTGCCCTGACCACTTTCGATCGATTATGTATGACGTCATTGAATCACGTTGTTCTTGACTTGGGTACTTTAGATGTGTTTGATGAAATATGTCTGGGAACGTGATGCCTTACTGAGATTTACTCGAGTGTTGGACTATTCTCAATGGACCCAGGTCTTCTTTCCGGCCACAGATGTTTACGTCGGTCGACCGGGTTCATTCAGTTGAAGGCGTTTTCCATTCCAGGATGGATTGACCACGTGGACGATGGTTTTGAATAGGAAGTAAATTGTCTCCTTTTCAATTGTTTCAGGTGGTGCATCGTGAATGTGAGGCAAGTGCGGTTTCTTCGTGAAATGCTGCAAATCACTAATGTTGGGTCAGCCCCCCCTGCCGTGCTTCATCTCAGCGACGGGGGCCACGTTGAAAATCTTGGCTTATTGCCATTACTGAAACGTCGTTTGGCTAAGATCATCGTTGTAGACGGGGGCTACTGCATGGACGATCGTTCTTGTGCTGATGAACTAATGCAATCGATAGATATGGCCAGATGCAAATTGAGATGCTCATTCCGCGGAATCAACAACCGAGATATCATTGAAGACATCAGAGACAACCTTGTTGAGCCACAAGACAGTGAAAAGCCAAGATGCTATCGTTTTTATGTGGATTACTACGAAAAGAGCTGTCAAGATAGATCGAGCGAACTAGTCGGAACTGGCGAGGTGCTGTATCTACTGCCGCGACACCCCGACAAAGGCAAACCCATGTCCCACGTCCCTTGGCTAGAGTACTTCATGGATACGGGGGTAAAACTGAAAGCGAATCGATGGGGTAGTGGTCCTGTACTGGAGGCATACGAAGTTGATAAATTGACATTCGCCTGTTGCGAGCTATGTCATTGTAGATGCTGGAAGTTCTGCTCGCAGCCGGTCTGTGGGCGATTCCCTCAACATCTAACAGTTAACCAATTCTTCACGTCACAACAATTCAGTGCTTACCACAGGGAAGGTTACAGGGCCGCCATGGAAGCAGGCATTGAGGCATTCGCTGCCACGTAGCACGGAGCAGTATTCAGTATCAGCGTTTAATATAAAGTTAATATCATGCTCACAAATTGTACACTGTACGTGAAAGACTCTCTTGATGAGATCTTCGGGTAGTTTCACAACTCGTTATAACCGTTTTCATTACCGAAAAAGATATTACGATCAATTTATATCGTGATAAGACCAGGGCATAATTGACATGGTAATCAAGCTGTCACAAAGTGTGTCATCAGGGGGAAATATGGCATGGGGTGGATTGGATAGGAGAAATCACACCAAATCAAGTCTACTGTAAGATCATTTCTCAAGTTATTCCGATTTCCTGTGAGAATAAAGCGTTTATGTTCTTAGAATAAACTAGGTAGGTACATTTCTTATAGAGCAGCACAGAATGTGACAAAGTGACGTCCGCTTCCGAAGAAGTATTTCTGCAAACCTCCACAATTTGCGAAATGCTCTACCCCAGACCCCTAGACCAAGCCACAGCTCTGTAGCCGAACAGTACCTTTCAACAGAAGACGTCTCATTTCATAAATTGTTCCCTCCCCCTAACAGTTTCGAGTTGGGGTCACTCCCCAAGTGTGTCATCATCGTCTCTTGAAATGCGGTAACGTGCAACAATAGTGACTGGAAAGAGTTCTTTCAACTCAAGTTGGCGAATTGTAGTCTTTTCACCTCATTAGCAGAAGTTAAAAGCAACTTTCTGAAAAAAGTTTCCAACTTGTGATTAACTCCACTTTTAGTCGCAAGCAACTTTCAGGGTAAATTTGTAACAATCGGGTCCACTTTGAAAGTATTTATCTGCTCCTTCGATCACCGCATATTGTTCTTTTATCACATTTCTTATCAGTTCCTTGCTGGCTTTGAGAGGCGGGACGGCTCCTTTTACCTGTGAAACCACATTAACCACATAATGAATCTAAAGGGTTCGGTTCAACGACACATCGCACCCACTTGAGTACCAGCCGTACTTCCAAGGAGGCGATTCAACGTTACGATAGACTCATTGCTAAGATTCCTAGAATATCTGCATGTTGAAAGTTTTCAAAGGCAAAGGTTTCCTATAAGTTCAATTAAATTCTCCTCCTACTTGCGCATAACGTAAACACACAAGGCAGGCTTGAAATCGGTCCGTGTTTTCTGTCGCCACAAGAAAACCTTTGATGGAGCCGGAGGCTTTCATCGGCTGTCTTGTCAATAGATGAAATAATCGCTTTGTTTGAACACTTCATATCAACACGACGGTATACGACACACAAACCAAACAAAATGAGGTGTTCATGAAAACCCTTATATTTCGATAACAAATTAGCTTGATGGCTTTCAATAGCTGGGTATATCTCTTGATTAAAACAATGAGCAAAGTATAGAAGCCGAGATCACAAGAACGAGTAATGACGTCTCTGCTGGTGTAAAGATTAAATTTGGCCATTGGCTAATCTCTTACTACTTGGCAAGCACAGATTCAGGAAAGCCATGCCAATAATACCAAAGGGTAAGATTAGAAGGAGAATAATCAACAAAAATTAACACACGAAAAACAGGCACACCGCAAACACCCAGTTAAAATTATTTTATTTAAATGCAAAAAATAAATTAAAAACACTAATACTAACGATCATTCAACTTTGGCAAATGTGCCGCGTACGCTCTCGACGATTCCGCGCTGGATGGCCAAGCTCAAGTTTGTAATGAAATCGACCTTGCTCTTGCCACTCACCCAGTTTACCATGCGCATAATTCCCCAAGTTGTTGGATATAATTTACGACAAGCTGTTCCCCAGACAGATGATTTAAAGGGAAAATTATCAGTAGATTGGCACCTTCCAGGTCAAGTTAGACGTGTCTTTTGTATGGTATGTGCTGCGGTAATGTAGTCATGACGCAGAACACCGTGCAATTAATTTGTGGCCATCCACAAGCCATTTTGTATTGATCTTCATACATACCAAGATGCTCTGGAAATAGCCTCACAGGGGAATAGCATCGAGCCATCAATCAGACTCGTCTACGATCCAAATGACCACTCCTATATTTCAACGGATTTCAGACGAATAACCTCAGATAGATCTAAACGACAACTCAGATTAATTACAATTCATGTTTAAGCTTGACACAATCGTGCCATCACTCAAATTGACAGTTTGGGGATGTTGACCGTGTATTCCTGGTACTTGCGTGCGTCAATCGAAGAAGATTAAGTTTAACCTAAACCAATCTGTTTTGATACGATTTTAGACGGTAAGAAATGCCATCGCCTACGTTATGAACACTCGAAAGAATGTAGAAAAGAATTTAAGAATGTTTTTTAGAATTTAAGAATTCTATGACGTTGAAAATACGACAAATGGCTCTTGGATTCAAGTTTTCTTTGGCGATTTGTTTACCTACAGTATATATACCGTAATTGACTACCTCCGCGCAAGGCCATCAAGTACACGCTTTGTAATCAGCGCTTGAAGTACTATATATATATATATATTATGGACAGTGTTGTTCATGGGAACAACCTGTTCTTCCTCTTGCAAACACAACGTTGGCAAACTGATTTTGTACAGTTTACGGTTACAAGCAACAGACATATCACTACCACATTCTGTCCAAAGTTGAACTACTAAAACTATGTGTGTTTATTTGATATCGCTATCAACATGAGACATCCATGTCATTTTCAATTGATAAGATCGAACAGCAAAGAGCACCGGTTACAATAGAAAACTTATCTTCTCATTTTGAATTGAATTCTTTTAATTTTTTATCGCAAAAGAATTACCAAAAATATATTTTTGTAGGTATTGAATTTGATTTTTCAGGAAATTACTCTATAAATGAGTCGGATTTAAATCGAGCAAGTCGGTAATTTTGAATCAGTCTATTTGTTTGTTTATTTAATAATTGCGTGGTGTTTGCATCCGGCCTCGTTCCACTCGATTCCATATTTAGAGGCAGGAGGGAGGACGAGATTCAAAGGCGTGCTGTCCAGGACAGAATTAACCACAATGGAGTCGTTCAATGGAATGATCCATCAGTGATCGATGCGGTATTCCATAGCAGGTGTGGTCGCCTCATTCACACGGTGTCGCGATGTGCTGCACACGACAACATGACATCAATGTAAAGTTTGCCATTGTCATGACAACTAGTCATTTGACCCTGACCTATTTCCATTCAAGTGGTAAAGGCCCCCCGAGGTTCGAGCGATGCATGAACAACGTTGAAGTATTCGACTGGGTAGTTCTTACTGCTTGCTTTCATCCCACGTGTGCCACGCCACGGAAAAATACGTCTCATCGGAAACCAAAGACAACACATCAAGGCAGAGATCTTGACCTGTTACCAACATCGTCGTTATTTTAATCGCTCCGTGTATTTCTTACTAACTGCTTGTATTGTTTTTCAATTGAATGAAGCATTATTGAGTATAATTTACTGGAGGGAAATGCATCATTTTCGCCCAATTTTCTCAATATCATGTAGCGGAAAGGTGACCGGGTCATGGTAATTCAAGTGCTTTTGTCTCGTGGGGTTGTTTGACGGCCGCATCTGGTCGTATTTCCTTTCCGCTTTTCAACATCGCATTGCTTCGTCGTTTTGTGCAAGTTCAGAGAACTACCATGATGTGATGACGATGCATTTAGCCTATCCTACGGGTCGGTATTTCCAGGGCAGCTGCTTCACCTGTTTAACACACCACGCAATTGCGACATGGTCACCATCGCCTTGTGCTTTAGCGTTGCATCTCTGGTTTCGTGCTACCATTCACATCGCTATGCCAATATCTTTGTACGTGCAAATCAACTTACGGACGATCAATCTTGCTGCTGCAAGCAGACGAGCTGTTATCGCTTGGATCGGTTGAAATCTTTTTAATGCGGCAAGAAAGGCTGTGATAAATGCTTTGCTGTGACGTCGTTGTATCCGCCAGGCAACTGGGTTGGCGTTGTGTGCTACCTACGCGCCGTTCAAAGCAGTGGCCAGAGGAGCAGTTCCTTGGACGCAATCAAGCAACGACCGCACCCAGCACCTGTTCCGTTGCGCACTCCCATCTTGCGTGCGCGCTGATAGCAGCGGTAATTGCAATTACACAGCCCTATTGCTCAATCCGTTCCATGCTCAATCGTCAATCGCGTCGGCGAGGGAAGCTAACGGTTGCCCGCCAGAAGTGTTGCGTTTACATGCGATGAATAGATTTCGCCGCTCGTGCGGAGATGCGTTGGCGATGTGACACAATAGGGACAACTCTGTCCTCTGTTATTGAGGCCGCGGGGAAGAGTGCAGTAGCAACGCAGAAGTGCCAACGCCGACTCAGAATGGAAAGATTGCTATCTATGATTTCCTGTCATTTGGGCGCAACTAGAAGCAACCAGGTCAACCCACTAGTCCCAAGTGTCGCACATCCTACTGCGTGTCAGCAACACTCATTCAACCATGACATGCGCAGTCATTGCCTTGCATTAATTAAGATTCACCAATGCCTTGCGCGCTGCTGACTGAAGTGTGAAACCAGGAATGACGTACAGACGGAATGAAAATAGCAGTGGCATTTCGTTGATTTGTATCTATTTCAATGCAGTTGGTCGAAAACCAGCTCCGATCCAACAGTCAGCAGACAGTGAT
The DNA here is from genome assembly GCA_900245855.1 of Calvadosia cruxmelitensis. NCBI lineage: Eukaryota > Metazoa > Cnidaria > Staurozoa > Stauromedusae > Kishinouyeidae > Calvadosia > Calvadosia cruxmelitensis. The sequence goes on from OFHS01001021.1 coordinate 17,115, forward strand.
CTTCATAAAATCACCGCTTAGCACAAATTTACATTTGCAATCGATAAAATTGCTTACAGCAAGAAGACTGCCATAGCGGCAATGGCAATTATATATAGCGATGTCTCACATCATTTGTCGAAGGAATCAATACTTTAGTATATTCAATAAATTATAATAGTCTCTGTGAACAAGAGCCAGTCTTGTTACTTGACAAGCACCGATTGTTGTCGTTGTGGCTTCACTCCTTGTAGTTTGCGTTTGGCTGCGATGAATTTGCCTTTGCAGACTGATGACGTTCGCCTCAAGATGTCTTTGGCCGAGTTTTGTCTGACGTAGGTCTTTCTTGCTGGCACGGGTGAGCTCTCAGCACTTGCAATGTCTCTGGCGTAATTTGCGCGGAATTCGCAAAGCTTCTCGTCGGAGATGCCCGCACTTCCCAGCGACATCGCTCTGTCTCGTTGACACGATTGGTCGTCGTAATCATTGCTGCATTTTCTTCCGTGTTTTGGGATGTCGTCGCTACTCTTGTGAAGGCGCTCGTTGGTCTGCAGGTCGTCGCTGCTTTTTCGGATTAAATCTTCACGACTGTTCTGCTGCATGAGTTTCTGTTGTTTGCTGCGTCGGCTCCGTCGTAGGCTGAGGGTTCTCGATAGACTGCTGCGTCGCTCTGGCACTTCAGCCGCGGCTGCTTCAGGTAAGAACATGTTCAGCATGCCGTGGAATACAGCGATCACTTGATTATCATCCTTGGCAGATGCTTCGACGAAATCGCATGTGAGTTTGCATTGGTAGCTGACTGATTCTGCCAATTGAAGTCCCTCCTGGCGGGTAACGACGCGTCGTTTCTCCAAGTCGGATTTGTTTGCGACCAGCATGACCTTGATTTCATCTTCGCCGTTCTTGATTTCTTTGATATCAGCGATCACTTGTCGTGCTGTTTCAAACGAGCTGCGGTCCGTCACCGAATACGCTACGATGAAACCATTGCCTTTTGAAATGGACAATCTCCTCATCGCTGGGAAATCCATACTACCCGATGTGTCGGCCAATAGACACACGCACATGTTGCCTTTGTAATCGACGATGTGTTGCAAATGATCGAGAGCCGTTGGGTTGTAGGTATCCTCGAAGGTGTCCCTCATAAAGCGTTGAATCAAGGACGTCTTGCCGACAGACGATGCACCGAGGACAGTGATGCGATATTCAAAGACGTAGTTCGATCTCCTTACGGCACCCATGGCTTTATTTGATTGACGCGAAATGCTCATAACTCAGCAATCGATCGAGTAAGAATGAAGTGAAGGCTCTTTGGCTGCTCGTATTTATAGGCGGCTGACGCAATTGATATGTAAATGAGATGACCGACGGGCGAAGGGCCATGACGCGATATTGGAAACATGATATGAATGTGACCCGACAACAAACGAACAAATGCGACCCATTCAGCCTTGTGGACTTTCAACAGGATGGGAAAGCGACGCACAATAATCCGAACAATGGCTGAGGGAAGTCGATCAGTAGCACGCTCCCTTGATTCAAGAGCTCGAGGCCAGACTGCTCTGGATTCCCCAAATACCTCCGAGGCGCTGATTCACCATAACTGGGCATGTCTGATAAACGGATCGATTAATATGAAACATTTTATAACGCGAAAACTAAATCAAAAATAGTACTTTCTTATCGACAAACGACATGGTAGAATTTCCGTGTCTGGTTTCGTCGAGTTATCTTTCAGAGTACAAAACCTTTGACACTTACTAATCATACCGATAGGAGAAATACCGCAAACATTTTTTAGAAATGTCAAACAGGGTCGTCTCCATGACAACATCATTTATTTCATGTTTAAATGCTTTCGATCTACATATTGCCGATGTCTCAATCGTTTTGTTCAGCTTCTGTTGGATGCGTCTGTTACCACGTGAAACACGAAAGTCTTTCCATTACATCGTCTAGTAACCGAAACGTAAACAAGAGTCAAATATCATGTCAAGATTGTCAGCTGTCTGGAGTATGACGCGAAAGCGAAGATATATGGCCCGTCTTTGCATCCACTGTGACCTTGCACTGTGAAATATCAACACGAACCGTTACAGGCTTGCGGTGATTAACGATGCTCAATGGACACGTACTTTTTACTATTCTAATCCACGAAATTTATCGCATCCCAAACACAAGCTATTGGCGATAGTCGCCACGTTGTTTAGATATGGAGGTCTTGATTGCTTAGATTTTGTGGTGTTGGGAGTGGTGATTTTAACGGTGGACGTGCTCGCGCTGTGCAGAAGTGGGTGTATGCCTGCAGACGGGCAGATTGCTGCAGCAGAGGCATCCCGATGCTCTTGCAAAATTGTACACCTGCGCATTGTCAGTTATTGCGTTGGATGTGCACCTGCCTCAAGGTCGAAAGGCAGAAGGTGACCATAAACAAGAGATCCCCCTGGGATACGCAATCGACATTTTATGTCATCTCACCAGCTCAGCTTGGAATCCACCGCACTCTTTGGGCGTTGACGATTCACCAGGGGTGTTGTCGTGGAAACTATTCCGGTCCATGCTGGTTATGCAATTGTGCATGGAAACCATTCCCAGCCCTTGTTACTCAGACATTCATGGTTGTTCATGGCAACTGACGTGACGAATCCAAATATTGCATCTGGTCGATTGCAAGAGATATGGCAACGTCTGCAAACTGCCTGGATGCCACTGCAAGAAATAATGCACGCAATTGGCGTTCATTCCAGGCACGCATTCACAAGCGAGCTAATATCCCAGCCTCAATCACATAAGAACTGTGGTCAGAACGAGGCCTGTATTTGCCCTTTGGCAGGGCTGTTTACAATGGTTGCCAACCAGCTGAAAGATTTGTTATTGTCAACATGTGTTGCTCGCCTCGGGGCGTGTGGTCGGGTCATAATTTTGTTTGTAAACAACTCTACCTTAACGTTTAATCATGCTACCGCTTTCATTACAGATGCACCCCAATTTACAGACGATTTGTGCTGCTTTGACTAGCACTGTCCGTGCGTTGTAGCAATTCTTCGGTGATTCTGGTTTCGTCTTCGTGCAACCATACACCGGGCCGCATTCTTTCGTTTCATTTAAACAATAGCCGAGCCGCACTAGAGGGTATAGCTGCTTGCAGACTGGTGTTATATTCCGTCGGACCGATTAACCGAGTCTCACGGGAGGTAACAGAGATCGCCTTGCTCATATTTGCCTGTCTCGTCTCATAATTACAGCTAATGGTATAATCAATCAGAGATGCTCTTTCCCATTCTGTTTTGTCGTCTGGGCCACAATGGGTTAATCTCGGCGAGGTAATTGTCGCTGGCATGTGACCAATAGGTTTATTCAATGTCCGGTTTTATTTTATAAGTCACCGAGTTAAGAGGCTTCAACTTGGTTGTATTAAATTAGCTGGTCGAGACTTTGCTTTCTTGTAAATCAGGCGTGGTTTCCGTGTCTTTCTCAACCGCTCTGTAGACACATGGCTAGAGCATCAATCATTCACTCTGAGGTCTATGAGACAGCATGATCACGACGCTTTGAATGAACAACCCGATGGACTGCTACCTGTCTGAGACCCCGTCGTGTTCAATCAGTGGACTAACCGCTTCTTATCGCTCAGAAATTAAATTAATACAGATATAAATATGTCTATAAATATACGAGATTGTTTCTTGTAACCAGGTGGAGGAGGAGGATTAGACTGATAACATAACAAAAACCATCCTTCTTAACACATTCTATATCTTGTATCTTATCTTTGATTATTAACTGGGTCAGTTAAGGCTTGGGGGTTGGCTCTCTGTGGCGAACGTGATGGTATGGCCTCGATGCGGTAGCACTGCCTCTTCTTAACCTTGTTTCCTTTTCGGAATTTTGTTTTCTGTCAGTTTGTTAATCCATCAATATTCTTCGACGTTGGTACTAGAAATCCGATCAGCTGGACTGAGATTTGTATGCCTATACTATTGAGATGGTGAATAAAAACAGGTTGGGGATGTCTCACGGCGAAGTCAAACGAATATGTGGTCCAATCTGGAGATTCATCAACTAGACCACAGTCGCATTCAGGACCACACACAATCGACGTCGAAACTCGTTTATCCCCTGTGGCACATCAGGAAAAAAAGTCAAATTTAAAATGTATGTTGGGGCCAACGAATGATGCGAAACTGCTTGTTTGATTTGAGGGAAGCTAAACTGTGTTGATGTCTCTTGAAAAATTGGCATGATATTGGAAGCGGTCCCGCGTAAGCGTAAATTGTATCGGCTATCAGAGGCAGAGCTCACCTTGCATATAAAATGTGAATGTCTAGCGTTGCCAACGACAGATGAGTATAAATTGGGCTTACGTATAGGCCTAAGTTGGGCTCAGCGTGGATGGTGGCTCAACGTAGCAACTGCAGATGGGAGGAGTGCCCGTTTATATATTTCGATCACATGAAGTTTTTAAGAAAGGAATACCTCTGCATGATCAAAGATAATAATATATGTCTGGGAAATAATTATATTTTCGCGCAGTGACTGCTGTCATTTTCGGGCTTGAGGTCTGTAGCTGGTGTACTCTTGATGCTTGTAGGGCAGAGAATAAAAGCGAGCGGCTCAAGCGAGTATGTATTGCGGGCACCGTCCCAAGACATTGCACGTAAGATCATCGTACTGGCATGCGGCTTTAGCGTAATTTCAAGGCAACGGCGGGTGCACTTGCAAAGGCTCTTGCGACACAACAGGAGCGCCAAGCAATGTCACGAATGACCGGCTTGCTAAGATGGATTGTACCAGCAGGCTTAGCACATTCCCTCCCGATCAAAATAAAGATTAAGAGAAAGCAGGGATTGTGTCGAAATCATTGTAAATCCCATTCAGGATGTAATGTTTGCTGTGCTTCTTAGACATCGATTGCCGTGTGTGACGTCATCATGGCGGTTTAATATCTTTCATTCGACGTCTGGGTGCTGTTAGCTGTGCATGGCGGGAAGGGCTCTTTGTGACGACGCAGTAGCATGGATGAAAGCGGCCTTGTGCCTGCTGGTCTTCTACGATTGATATCATAAAACGTGTATAAATTCAGCAACCTCTGTTGTCCCTTCAATCCAGTTCGAAGGAGCGGATTATATGAGTGTAATAGGCAATAACAACAAGGTTTGGAACAATGCCAGTGGCCAAAACAGGACGTTGTGGTTGGCCTTGCTTTGGCGCTTGGAGAAGATTATAGATGGCCAATAACAATTTACACCCAGTTAAAACAGCGGTACAAACAAGCTTCCTGGATGTCACGCGCAAACTTCTAGGTTACATCATTCAAGAAGCATCCTTATGTAACTGTGTGCATGCTTAAATAATTACAATGCATGTGATTTGCAAGTACTGTATAATCACCTGCAATTGATGCGTATACATCCATCCATATGTGTTTACAGGTTTGTTCCTGTGTAGACTGCACCATCGACAGCATGGGATAATGTACGGATAGCAGCGACGTGCTCCCTCTGCAGCTACAACCACATGTAGTCGTGCTAAGGCGCGTATGACACCACATCAACGAAAGCTTCCATAACTGCAAAGCATGCGAGTCTTTGTTTCCTCCAGTCTCCCATAGACTCCCAGAGAGTCAAGTTTTATATGTCAATCGACAAATACCGACCTTCAACTTAAATCACAAGACCTATTCACATATAGGCTCCCCTTTTACTATGTATATACCCGTCTACAGTGTTGAATGTTCTTTACTATGTGAAAATACATCGATTTTTCCACCTGAAGTGTAAGCTATATAACGTATAAATTACAGTCCTGAGTTGTTGGCAGACAATTTCCCATGGTGAACGATTCCGTTCGTTCTTTCTATCTTCATATCCTCTTTTCATCTGCAGCAACTATATAAGAATCAACACAGACCTTTGTGTTCAACATCTATTCGGCTTACTGGAATTTTATCCATGAACCAGGACTAGTCTGGGGTTAAACACTTAGCCAGGACTAAAATTCTAAGATCTGTATATGAGACTTGAGAGTTAATCGTGGATTAGGTTATAGTCCCGCTCCATGAATAAGACCCCTGATATCGTATAACAACGGCATTCCTCCTTCCAATTACGTTTTAGGTTATTTTAATTGTACTTAGTACTAAAGGTAAATTGTATGTTAACTGAATTAGATATGAATTATTGTAAATATGTATAAATTTAGTTTACGTAGTTCTCAATTCTAGGGAAATTATTTAATTTGTATTTGAAATTCTTACCATTATGTTGAACAAATATATATAAAAAGAGATTACGTTTTCTTATTAAGCTCGATAAATGTAAATGTTTATAAAATTCATATAATTGTATGAAAAGCTATTTGCCTGAGGGTACTCTTGTTCGATGACCCGCAGCCCTGTTGGAGTTCAAATCTTATCAGACTACCCTCGACCTATGAGTAACATTTAAATGCTGTAGAGTTTAACTAACGAGCAATAGAAACTTCTTATCTTTGCCTGTTACGATTGCAGTCTACATTTGTCCCCACAATGTTTGCGCGTGGGAAATATGCGGAATATGTTCGTCGGAGACTTTCAAAGCCTCAAGGGCAGCAGTCGAAAGAATAGTGATTTCCTATAATTTTTCTGCTGACCCGCGCTACTGCAACCGATGAAACATTAGCCTGCTTACATGCCACTGGTTTTCATGTATATATAGGATCTGCACGCATGCTAACGAAAAATTGAATTCCTCCCGTTGGTCACTTCAAGTCTTCTACCTTCCACTGATAAGGTGCTGCGATATCGTGTTTCTGAGACGGGACTGCAATGCAATCTGGTACCAATATCCGCAACTTAAAACACAAGTTAGTAAGATATGGTCAGACACGTTCCTTCCATTTCCAACAGATACTTCAAGACTCAGTGCATGTAATTTATGTTTAATTAATAGGAATATTAATTAATTAATGTATTGATTTATGCTGACATACCTCTTATTAGAAGTGTGTATTATTTGCCATTTCTTCTCTCGAAAATTTGTTGATGTAGCTTAGAATCCAGCGCATAAGCGTGGCTGTTCAGCGAGGAAAAGCTGCTGTTTTAGAAACTTTGCCATCAAACGAAATTCTGCATGAGCTTTTATTTTCTAATAGTTTTGTAACTTTTATATAGTTTTAATTGAATTTGCATGTCAGATTAAGTTTATTTATTTCCGAACTTGTAATGTTTTAATCTTGACATATCCGATACAACAGATTGATCTGTCTTTACTTAGAATTGTGTTTACTGCAACTCTCACAGACCTCAACGAGTTTGGAACAGACGCTATAGCAGCTAACAGAAGATTGCAATATCCAAGCATTCCAGAGACTACTTCGATAGGGTTAGGGACTACAAATGAGACGGGCTAACGTTAATTTGTAGCGCCTGATGTTGCAAGAATGCAACAGAACTGTTTGCTATTCAACATGTTCCGAAGTTTCCGATTGACTCATATTTAATGGAGATTCCACAAGACCACTTTCCTCTCAGGAAAGGTGTAATTACGTTAAAGGAAATTACTTATCGAGTGTGAATGCCCGCTTCCTTCTCTCACGGAAGATACTGTAACAATCGCATCATATAAACTCACGCAAAAGCATCGCTCTAATGAACCGCCCAACATGCCGTTCACATAACGACATAAATTAAGGACCGCCCTCGCTTCAAAGTCATGGAATTCTGCAGGAAAATGAGACATCAGGCAGTAGAGCTCCACAATCTGTAAACCAATCTACTAATGAATTAAATAAAACTATATACATCTATGATACTAATATGTGCAAATCGAGTCGACTACGTTGCGTTATGGTCGTTTAAGATTCTTTGGCGTTCGTCTGTGCTGTGTTGCCTCGTCGACGAATGACGTATTTGCCTTTGTGAAGTGACGTCAGATATATCTTGAGGCGGGTACCTTCCGCAAGTTTCTTCACCCACAACTGCAAACAAAAGAGCAGGAATTCAAGCACTGCAAATGCCGCACATAGTCCACTTAGATACAGCAGTAAGAGCGATTAGCAAATACTAAACGCCGCATAACTTATTCAGAGAACAAAATAGTCAACCAAAAGCAAGCGGGACTTCAAGCGTGATCGTTCCACAATGCAAATAGGGAGTGTGCCTGATGAGTCAATTGGCAACACTAAATGTACGCCAGACAAGCGCCTATCATTTCGTAGCTTAGTAATTGGACGGAAGGTTTTACGTTTAGAAGATTTTAATCAGGGCATTGTTGATTCAAAAAACGAACAGTTGAACAACAACGCGCAATGTCAGACACATTAGATCAATTGTCTAACGATTGCAACCAGAATTCGTCAAACTGGCTTAAGTGACCACCTGCCTTAAGCGGCCACTTGACTTGAGAGCGAAAACCTGTCTTGAGAGAGACCACTTGCCTCAAGAGACCACCAGTTTTAAGAGACTGCCTGCCTTAACTAAGAGGCCACTTGTCTCAAGAGCTTTTACGCATAAGAACTAAACTGGGAAACGAGGCTGCATTGGAATTGCAAATCCAATATTTAATACATACCTCGCTGGTTCCAATTGAATGTATCTGACCACTGGCAAAACAAAAAAAAATAAAGTTACAATCAACAACTGTGAAAAGAACATGCTAAATGGTTTTGTTTGAAGCACATTCAATCGTACTCTGTTCTATGATGGTCTATTTTAACTCTTGTCCTGCTATTGACGTGTATACATGATTTTGAAACAAGTCAAAAGTAGCAACATGTAACCAATCAGATGGTTAGTCCCTAGCGATCAACCAATCAGCAATCAAAAAAGTGACTTAGAGTCTTCATCTAGTTCTATGAGCAGGACAAGGAATGTTCTTTGCTGCCATAAGTGCAAATTTCATCTCAAAAACATGTCGCCGTAGTTGCATAAGTCCGAAAATACACCAGGGCTGTACTTTGGCGATTACACAATTAGATAATGGCACTATGCAGCGAAACAAAAGACTCACTTGAACTTCGATCCTTCTTTGGATTCCAAATAGATGGACTGGCCCTTTTGAAACCTGCCACAACAATGTCATATTGAAGGTTCAATGGCAAAACAGCAAAGGACAAAGCTACGACAATCAGAGTGCTACAATCAAACCTGTATTAGCGGCCACCTCTATAGAACAGACCCCTGTGTATAAAGACCACTCTTCATAACCCCAAAATGACAATTTCTATAGAAATCAACCTGGACAGAAAGGCCACCTGACTATAAAGGTCATTTTTCTCAGGTCCCAGAGGTGACCGTTGTAGACAGGTTTCATTGTACCTCGCCTTACCATTTTTTGTCGTAGAACAGCTTTCCATCTTCGATCTTTGCCTCGTAGACCACGGATGACTCTTCAAGGCAATTCTCTATCAATCAACAAAAACACAAAGAATCCAGATTAAAATCAGCACATGTAAGGGGAAGCATCTGACAGGTGGGGAAACTACCTCTCCACAGAATGTTTGCAGTTAATAAAGATTGCAAGACTGGACAAATCGAACTCACATAATTTGTTAATGCACTCTAAGGTTATATGAGTATTTCTTTATTCAATTACTGAAAATCATTAGGTAGAAAATCTAACTAAACACTGATTGTCTAGCAACGGAAATTGGATTTAATGATAGTGGATATTTTGACGCTGGCTCATGCTGATCACAATTGATTAAGAACTTTGGTAATTAGAACTAGAGATACAGTGAAACCTGTCTATAATGGTCACCTTTGGGACCTGAGGAAAATGACCTTTATAGACAGGTGGCCTTTCTGTTCAGGTTCATCTATAGAAAGTGTCCTTTTGGGGTTACGAAAAGTGGCCTCTATAAACAGGTGGATGCTCTATAGAGGTGACTGCTAATACAGGTTTGGCTGTACAGTGAACCTGTCTATAACGGTCACCTTTGGGATCTAGGGGAAAATGACTTTTATAGACAGGCGGCCTTTCTGTCCAGGTTGATTTCTATAGAAAGTGTTCTTTTGGGGTTATGAAGAGTGGCCTTTACACACAGGTAGCTGCTCTATAGACGTGACTGCTAATACAGGTTTGATTGTAGTCTGAGAACTAGACTTCTCTATCTTAATCAACTATTTTTACCATAATAATTATCATTACTCGCTTATTATCAAAACGTTTGTTTGGAGATTATGCAGTGTAAACCTAACGGGTTTAAAGTGGTGGGTAGTTGAGCAGATTGTACCTTTGCTGGCCTTGGCAGTTGGCACAGCTGCAGTCTTGTACTGTCACATAAAAGAAAAAAACAACAAAGTTAAACGGGAATCTTTTAAGCCGTAACAAGGCTGCATTGTCATATCCACATCAAGAAATACCTCGATCAGTTGAGACTTCCCTAGTCGATTGAGTCGCTTCAAGTCGGCCATGATTTGTTCGTCGCTCAGCAAAAGGTTCAGTTGAGGTAACACACAATTAAGGAAAATCGCATTACTGGAGATCAACTACTGGAAATCATAATGAAGCTCTGAGCTGCTTTATATCAATGAAATCCAAGCTTTTGTGGAAATAGCATCACCAAAATATAAAATGCAAAGAATGAAAAAAAAACCGGAAACTAAATTACTGCGTATACAGTGAAACCTTTCTATGAAGATCACCTCTAGGACCAGAGAAATGACCTTTATAGACAGGTGGCCTTTCTGTACAGGTTGATTTTTATAGAAAGTGTCATTTTGGGGTTATGAAGAGTGACCTTTATACACAGGTGGCTGCTCTATAGAGGTGGCCGCTAAGACAGGTTTGACTGTGATACGCACTGCATGATATCTGCAACAGACAGGGCAATAGATTTGCTAGTCATATAAGCATCTGGTTTCTGAATGTGTCAATAAACATAGTTCTGCACATACCCTTAGCTATCGAATTTTTAGCCTTGGGTACTACAGAAAGCTATTTTCTAGTGATAATCAATTCCATTCAGAAACATAGCACACAAACCACAGACTACTGCAACATTTGTAATAACATCTGGCAAGGAAGAAAAGATATTGCTATATGTTTTCCTCTTCTTCTCCGGTGCAGGTGGTGGTTCGTTGGGTCTTCGTCTGAGCTTGCGTGTCACAACAGGTTTCACCTCCATAACATCTGCCAATTAAACAGAAAATGCGAGACTTGACATGCTAAAGGTAATGCCAAATGTCTTCTGTTGATGTCACACGGCTGTAGATTGCACCCATCTTTGACTCGATAAAGAGAAATATTATTTACACTCGCAATCAACTGCAGAGAGCAGTTACCAAACGTTAGTTTTACAGAATGGGCTCAACACGGCATATCGCATGCACATTAAACAAATTAGCAAACATCATTGTACCTCCTGTTAATTCCATTGTCAGTTTCTCATTCTCAATACTTTTCTTCTTCTCATTTAATTCAGAAATCAACGACTCCTTCAAATCGATTTTCTTTGTCTAGATGAGGAATTAAAACAAGCCGAAGTAACAATACGAAATCCTAAAAAGCTGACGAGGCACCAAACGGAAAGTTTTAACAGCAAATAGGACGCCATACTGTGATGTTAAATGCAGTCAGCAGGAATGAGTTGCAGATTTTATATTGCAGCACAATAACTTACACCGTTGAATGTGTCCTCGACACTAGTCAATGAAATTTTGAGATGACCAATAAAGCCCTAGTGTAAATGTTATGCTACAAATCTTCTCAACGGAAACCATAATTTAATACAGTGAAACCTGTCTATAACAGTCATCTCTGGGACCTGAAAAAGTGACCTTTCTGTCCAGGTTGATTTCTATAGAAAGCGTCATTTTGGGGCTATGAAGAGTGGCCTTTATACAAAGGTGGCTGCTTTATAGAGGTGGCCGCTAATACAGGTTTCACTGTAGTTTCAGTCATTCCATTTGCCATCCGTCATTACTAGCACATCATCATGATCACTGGCAGTGCCTCCGGGTGGAAAATCGAAAATGGATGACGGCACGCCACGCCAATCTTGTCTATTGCATTTTTGTATTTTCTTTCGTATTCCGCTGGGTACAAGTCGTTACAATGATCGTAAACAGTTGCATCTTCCTCTCTGCTAGAGAAAGTTCTGTGTGTATTGTTAGGAGGACCAGCAGCAATAGCTAAGTATATAAAGTGACATGCTCTTCAGAAAGGTACTGTTGAATGGTGATGAAGCTATTTAAAAACCGTGTTTTACTGTTTTCCAAAAATGCAACAAAGCAATAGTGGTAACAACACAATCTGAATGCAACTGTCTGATGAATGCTCTTGAGTGAAACTCGGAATAACACAATAGCTTGACTCTTTCTTGAATCAACAATCCATTCAATGCTCGGCACTTGTTCATTTGAGCACTTTACATAACAGTGTAGACAGGTGCTAGGTTAACAGCTACGCCATTCTCTACTGTTCATAAAAACATAACTGTTGCTTGAATCACCTCAAATTCAGTTTTTGCTTGTTCTTTTTCTTTCTTGTATTCCCTTTCAACTTCCATCAGCTAAAATGCAGAGCACAGATAACTTGAGAGAAGCCTCATTGACCACAAAATTATGTCAAATTAATTGTCCAAACATGTCATCCGTGTTCATAGCCTTGCATGTGAACATGAATGACAACATGCCTTTGCCTTCACACAGCTGTGCATTAGGCCTTACACGTAGCAATTATCATTCTTAACGCTGCTCAGTATCAGCGTTTTCCAGTCCAATTTGGCATTATCCCGATACAATAACAACCATCCTACAAAACTAGACAACTACCCCGGGTATGGGCCTTGGGTTTAGACTTCGTTTCGAGGGAGCTAAGTGGGGAGTCGGAAAAAAATTTGACCCACAGATCTATCTTGCTGCTTCAGCACACACAAGTTAATTTGACAGCAAATGATAAACAAAGTGTAATAAAACCAGTCTATAATGGTCAACTTTAGGACCTGAGGAAAAGGACCTTTATTGACAGGTGGCCTTTCTGTCCTTGTTGAATTCTATAGAAATTGTCATTTAGGGGCTATGAAGAGTGGCCTTTATACAAAGGTGGCTGCTCTATAGAGGTGGCAGCTAAAACAGGTTTGACTGTAGATCTGTTGTGAACAAGAAGCTTGGAATATTGACAGCGAATACAAAATATGTATACACCAGCTGCAATAGACCATTTTCACAAAGTTACCATTTTGGAAAAAGCAAGTGAATTATGAGGAAAGTTGATGTCTCTGAGTTCGGAATACGGAGAAAGTTGGATTTGATGCTGATGCAGATTTCTTCAAGCTGCGCTACTTTGCTTAAACAAATGAATTTCGTTAATATTCTGGGTCAGAAACCCAGTTTCTTCGCTGCTTCAGGCACTCAACTTGCCCCACAATGCACTGGCTTTTTCCATAATTGAGCGCGCGAAAAAGGTCTATTATAATAGACTGAATCTAATAGTTCTTTCAAACGGCATTACGACATTTGAACTATTATGTCATGGTGCATTCATCACTCACCTCGTACTCACGATAAACCTCTGAATAAAGAAAGAGAGATACATATAAGAGTAATTAAGCTTACGAAATGACCCCATCGTATTTGTTAATTTAATTATCTATGTAATATTGATGTGTAATAGCATCTTACGATTTATGACTGATATGATGAAAAAAACAAACAAACAAACAAACAAACAATTCAAGGCTACAGTTGGGTCAAACCGCCCGTAGTTACTCACAGGACAGCAGACTGGAAAACGCCAAGAGCGTCATCATAGCCTAAACATTGTAGGCCAATGTACCCTCTCCACTTTATGAAACTCAAGTAAGTGTATAAATAAACATCACATAAAGGTGTTCTAATGCAGGTTCACTACTTACATCAGCCCAAAGCATGCAAGAGTTTTATGAAGAAGAATGCAGTTGCATAGTACTTTGTGTTGCTAATAAGCCCACAGCTGCGATGCTGCTAATACATCCTTAGTGATCCGTATGTTGTCCTTTGAGTGCTTGTCTATCGTAAATCAGTTTATGTGAATCTACAGCACATCAAGCTAACTGCGGGCCGCTAGAGCTAACAGCAGAGCATCGCAAAGAACATGGTCACATGGACACACCTGCCAGCTCGATCCAGTCTTCCCTCTGTTTGTCAAGAACTCTCAATTTCTCCAAATACTCCGGATGAGTGCCTAGAATGAAAAGACGGTCAATAGCACAGACCTGATTGATACTTCGGAGGAATGAGCAAAATGTAAGAGATCATTGCTTAGAATCAACAAACAGCGAAGTACCTTGTTTGAGGCTGTCTAGCTGCTGTCGCAAATCCTTCATTTTTTCCAGATACATTCTGCAACGGAAGCAAATTTGAAAACAGTGTTAAAAATGCACGTGTTCATCCACTCCAATCCGTCTAGGCTAGCATGATACTGGGGATTACAGGCTTTTTCTTTTCAAATTGAGTGTCATTAAAATAATTAACATCTCATAGCAAATTTAATAAAACAATTGTTGCGCTTGCTCGGCAGTCGCGGCTCCCATTTCTTTTAGGTCCTTTTGAAGCTCAGTTAGGAGTGTGGCCGGTGGTCTGCCACGCCTCTTGTCATACATCACAGGCTAGAGCAAAGGAATTGCAAAATCATATCATAAATCACGTGCAAATGAAGTTATCTCATACTTTTCTTTCATTTCAGTCAGTTCCTCTTCCAACGTGGCCATATCTGTCTCGCTGGCATCTTCAGTGTCTGCAAAAAGCAACTTGATCGTCAGGGTTGGGCAATATATTTTACGAAATGAATAACCCCTCTTTACGGTTATAATGCTTTGAAACCTAATGGCATCCAATTCGCAATTTGAGATGTGCATGCGAAGCGGCTGATCTGCACAACTTGCATCATCCATGATCAGCCCGAGTCTACTGTTCTGTTCCTCCTAAATGGCCATTCGCTCATGTGTTTTTTTCAGTGTGGCCCACGCTTTACAATCCTCAATCTGCAAGTAATAAAAAGCTGAGACAGCCAGTAGCTTCTCTGTCT
>OFHS01001022.1:7639-28107 GCA_900245855.1 Calvadosia cruxmelitensis
CAGTTCTTTATTTTCGATTCCTGCTCCCTCTTTTTACCCTTGAAGGGTTGGAAGCTCTGATATAGGTTTGACTGTAGTATCTAAAAATTATCCCCTCCCCAGACAGGAAACACTACTCAAGTACAAATGCATCAGTAGGGAATTCCTTGTGCTACCCAAGGGTGTGACACCATCATGGATACTTTTAAATTTAAATTTCGTTGAAACTGCTGTTCTTCTTGCCGGTATGTTTTGAACAGTGAAAAACTTGGCCAGGTTTCTGTGCGGCCAGCCTATTGTCATGGAAAAACTCCATTCAAACAACATACCACAGATCATCTTCAAGAATAAACGATGTTTCAGTTCCAAAATTAACTGAATGAAAGTTACTTGTCATTCTAAAATGAAGTAACTAGTTACTGTTTCAAGTTACAAATTTCACAAAGAGCAACAAAATTCCTTTGATTACTAAAATGTAAAAACTTCGCAACCATTAGTAGCTATTACCTATTGAACTAAGTTCCTAAAATCTGTTTCAGAAGCTCACACATAATATTGGTCACAAGTTCAATCGATATCCAGCTACCGATATTCATAGCCTGAGTGCAAACCCAATAATTTTTTCTCAGCAAAACAGTCGAGGAAAAATCGTTTTACTGAGCAACAGTTGTGGGGTCTGCACACAGGCTGGCTAATTATCCATTGCTCAGAGCAATTTGACATTTATATTTGGATAAGATGATAATATTAAAGATCTATTCGATGTATCATACTTGAAGTATGTCAATTGTTCTTTTACGGGGAATACACTAATTATTACTAATAACCTGCTTTGCAAAAATATTGTCTGGACACAATTCAAAAATGCCGTTCTCAATTCATAGCTTGTTGCACGGCTTTGCACGCCCCTTCTGGAGTTGGGGTCTCTGCAGTTGAGTGACACGGCAGCCCATGCTGCTCCATTGCTTTCTCTGTACTTTTTCCAAAAGCACACAGCTTCAATCCATGTTGGAAATTCTTTAAAGTTTTAATTGTTTCACCAGCAGTTTTTACACCTGATGGACTGAAAAACATCACTGCCCCAAACTGTGATGATACGTTTTCACAAAGTGCCTGGAAATTGGTTTCAAAATTAGGATCTGGGACTGTCTTGTAAACAACGTATTGCTCCAATAGTATATTACTTTCCTTTAGCTTTCTTGGAAGAGTTGGTAGAGCTAGGTCCCCACATGGAAAGAGATACGGAGCTGCCTCAGCTGGGTTGCAATCTATTTTAGTCAAGCGTTCTGCAATGATTTCATTGGCCAATTCCTCAGCATTTCCACAACTAGAACCTCTCAAAGTAAGGCCTAAATTGCTAGCACTTTTTTTCGTTGCCTTGCCAATCACAAATATTTCTTTCTCTCGCAGTTTAGCTGCAACATTCTGGAGACATGAGTCGCCGCTTTCTTTGAGAAGATCCAGGGCTTGCTGAAAACCATGAACGGCGTTTTTGCTAGTGAATATAACGCCGCAATATGCATCAGGTTTGCGTAGTTTTGTAGCTAGCTCTTGAATTCCGTTATCGCAGAAGGAAAACGTAATGACAGGCAAACATGAAGCAGAGAGTTCGGCAGAAGCAAATGCTTCGCAGAATTTGTCAACTCCTCCATCTGCATCACCAGATCGCAGCAGTAAAACCAGGTTGCTTAATGACATGGCACTCGTCATGTATGCTTGAACAAGTAGCCAGCCAACTCTGGACTCTGGAGGGCCGGGTGCAACCAGAATCCCATCAAGCCGAACAATTCTAACTCACAGCTCGAGTTTAGAAAACAAGAACCAGTCTGAATAGATGATGGTCGGTCGACCTTTGACCTTTGTGGCATCCATTATGTTCTGGTCTCTTCTTTAGTAGTCTCAGTTTCATAATCTACTTTCCAGTCTCATGACTTTCAAAGTTTCAGGTTTCAATGACCTCATCGCAAAATGTCGGACGGACAATATCAAACTGCTCTCGATTTGCTTTGCAGCAGGGCAAAGCTGGAAAGAGATGCCGGGTCGTCGAGGCTAGCATTATATATCAGTGAATCTATAAAGACAGGGAATTCAATTGAATCTTTGATAAATAAAGTGCTTGACGGCCTGAAATCGTTTGAAATCACACCACAATCTGGACAAGAATGGGAATGTGCTTTTGGTATGACTCATGCCAGCCAACAACTTGTTGCTTCACGAGTCTGTGATCAAGCTGCCTTGAAAGTAATCGCTGAAAGTGCTCTCCGTTGTATAGTTCATTGGGAGTTTCGTGTTCGTATTGCTGCAGGTCAGGTCCTTGGTGCCATCTGCCAGTATGAAGGGGCTGCTAACTACCTTGATTTCAAAGAGGCACTTGTGACCCAAATATCAGAAAACCTCAAACGTGACATACCAGAAGAATCATTTCAAAGGCCACATATCAAAGATGCTTCTGAAATATTTCATGACACTGCGGGCTGGAAAAACCTTGAAACCAGCATGAAAGCACTCCAAGCTGTGATCGACGGTTGTGGTCCAGCGTTTTTGGCTTATGTTACTCAAGAACTATTGGACTTGATCTTCAGCACATTGGATCATACCAACCGCTTCGTTAGAGAAACAGGGTACTACCTATGTGCCTCTCTTGCTCACTACAATGTTGCTTCTTTGAAAGAGCACCATAGCGGTAACCGCACGGCACTTGCTATGCAAATTGCGCAGCATCTGGCAAGTGGATTGTCAGATAATTGGAGCCAAGTGAGACTGGCGGCCTCTACTGCCACAAGGTACTTCTTTGATGGCATGTCTGACGACGACAGAGAACTTTTTCTACCACTTCTTTTACCCGGAATGTGCCTGAACCGCTACTATTTAGCAGAAGGTGTGAGGATCTACAATCAAGAGACCTGGCGTCTTGTGGTGGGAGAGAAGGGAAGACAGCTTGTTGAGAAGTACATCGATCTCATGGTAGCATTTTACATATCACAGACACAATGTGACAATCACGCTGTAAGAGAAGCAGCTTGCCATTGTATGACCGAGCTTGCTTGCAAGGTTGACGCCATGTCAGTTGCCAAGCACATACCATCGTTATTAGATGCGCTTCATTGCTGCTTCAAAGATGACAGCTGGCCAGTGAGAGACACGGCGTGTGTTGCTTGTGGGAAGTTCATTGCAGCATTTCCCGACGAGTGCAGAGATTTGCTAAAAGAGCTTTACCCTCTTTTCTTTGCCAACCTCTCTGATCCCATTCCATCGGTGAGACAAGGTGCTGCATTGGCACTGGCTGATGTTGCAATAGCCTATAGGGCAGCAGACCTGAAAATCATTGTTGAACATGTCCGCCAAGGCCTTGATTCCATAACCGAACAAAAGGAAAACATTGAGAAATACGGTGGACTTGAGAAAGGACCAGGAGACTTTGGAGTTATCAAGCACCTCCGTGATAACGACATCACACTCCATAGCGATCAGCAGATGTACTCGTGTGGCTCGCTAGCTCCAAAGATGGGAAAAGGAGGCTGCTCAGACCATACATTCAGACGACCTTCGCAGCCGTGGGAGAAAACAGATGGGTGCGTCCTGCTTCTAGCTGCACTCTGCGACCACCAGCCGTTTCAAAACGAAGCCCTACTGCTATTTCCTGGTCTTGTACAGGCCCTTCGTCATCAAGGTTACTCACAACGTGATTGTCTTTTAGAAACATTCTGCTCTGCTGTTCCTGGCATTGCAAAGTCTATTGGCAAACGTCAGTTCAAGAGCCACTTGGAGTCATTTCTTGATCCACTTCACGACGCGTTCTACTCCACCAATGCCCTTACTGCGTCAGCCGCAAGAAACTGCATGGAGCAAATGGCTCACTTTTTGGGACCTAACATCTTGCGCGGCCGACTCGAGCAATACAACCCATCATATGTAAGTCTTTGTGATGGACTAGCAGTGCATCCTTGAAGTCGACACCTTACTACACATTTCCTCGCTTTTGCTGATATTTTATTGCCAAATATGATTGAGCAAAATCCATACACCTGGAGGCTAGCATTTTGATATAACCCTTGATTAGCTTTTGTCTTCCGCAGCAAAGTAACAATAACAAAGATGGACTTTACAGAGGACTTTAATGGATTAATAGCTTGCGCTGAAGAAATTACATGCTTAAAGAGAAAGATGATATTTAAAACATATAAGTTGCTTTTTTCCTTGCCGTTGCTTCTCAAACCTATTATGTATGTGTCGTTTTATCAGAATATGCTTGCTTACAAATTACGAGCGTGATATTGGTGTTTTTGACTTTTGTAATATCTGATGCTCACTCCATTCTCTGACAGTCTTACGAAACAACACATATCATTAAAAGGACTGCAGAAGACAAAAACATGCAATTCATTGTACTGTCAAACCTGTGTTAGCAGCCACCTGTATATAAAGGCCACTCTTCATAACCCCAAAATGACACTTTCTATAGAAATCAACCTGGACAGAAAGGTCACCTGTCTATAAGGGTCATTTTCCTCCGGTCCCAAAGGTGACCGATTGACCGTTATATACAGGTTTCACTGTAAATCGTGGTGCATCGTATTCCCCTTACTATCACGACCTGCTTACCGTAATATTACCTCAGTTTGAGAACCAAGTTCAACCAGAATCAACTATTTTAACCCACATAGTGGGATAACTTGCATAGTTTCACAATCTTTGACTGGGAAATCATGGCTGATATTCCAGGGTTTCGCTGAATTGTAAGTGAGTTGTGATATTAAGCAGGTTTTTTTATTCTGACAGAGTCTTGTTCTCAAACTGAAGTGATATTAAACGGGTTACACTGTGACTGTACGGTCAAACCTGTATTAGCAGCCACCTGTGTATAAAGGCCATTCTTCATAACCCCAAAATGACACTTTCTATAGAAATCAACCTGGACAGAAAGGTCACCTGTCTATAAAGGTCATTTTTCTCAGGTCCCAAAGGTGACCGATTGACCGTTATATACAGGTTTCACTATACAAGGTGAATTAGCATAAGAAGTGGAATGCAGCAGGGGGGATAATAAGTGTCAAAGAAGCATTCTCAAATGAGATATTAACTGTTTCTCAAATGATTGAATTCCAATTGCCATACTGACCTTGTTAATTCCCCTCCTACATTGTAGTTGCACCAGCGGAGGAAAGTAATCCGATTTTGACTTTACTTAGATATTTCTGTCCCTGCTTGGCCTAGCCGGGGACAAGGCAGGAAGAGCAAACGAATCTACGGAGGTCCGATTATTTGTGGATCCGATTGCTTTTATCCGATCAGATATTTATGTAATGAATATTTACAAATTGCAAGATCCGGATCTATGCTGTCTGAGTTATGTACAGGAAAGTTGCTCTATGAACATGCTAATAAGTTCATTATGTTTTGCAGTTTCTTGCAATCTGTAGCTGCGGTATTGCTCAATATCAAACACTTCCATGAATTTTGAACGCGACATCGGTCGCTTACGATTGTTACGCGAGTAGAACGCGCCGGTTGACGGTCGGTCAACAAAGTGACGCACGACAGACGCGACGGACCATTGAGACACTGGTGTGCTCTTCATACGAGAAACCTTCTCCGTTGCACTTGCAGCTCTCTTCTTCCATATCTCATGACCAGTCAGAGCAGCACTGTGTGGACGATTCAACAAAGGCCGGTTGGATTTGAGAAATGATCGCCAATTTGGGGTGTGGTCAAAAGTCAATGGGCTCTCCTCGTTCCTAACTTTAACAGACCAATAAGACGCAGTGGTGGCTTTGGGATTATTTCGTTTGTTGACAACCTTCTCTCTCGTTCTCTTCTCGTGTGTTTCAAATGTGTTGTACGGTGATGGTTTTGAGGTGATACACTGCGTTAGTTGCTTTGTCTTGTCTTCCAATCTGCGTCGCTGTGTGTTGAGCTCAATCTTTGTCTGTGTTTGAGATTCATCGAGGGCTCGGCTGCTGCTGAGTCTGTTACGAAACCTTGTGGCAACAATTCGCTGATCAATCGCTCTGCTGCAAATCGATTCCTTCTCTTCCGTGTTCAAACATTCGATTTTCTTACGTAGCAGCACGTCCGCTTTCCAATTGGTCGAGTGAACTTTCTGAGAACGTTCTGAATTCCCAGATGACGATCGTCGCCCATATAATAGACAATCCATGGTTCACGCATGACACTTTGCCTGTATGAGATCTTATGTGGTGATGATCTGGAGTTGTGAAATCAGGCTGTATTGGCTAGTTTCGAAACGTGACTCTACATTCCTTCGTTGCCCTTGACTACCCTCCCTTGTTTGCCAACAGGGTATTGATATCGCTTGAAACACTATGCCTTCTGGCTGGTTTGGTTTGCTTGGCTTCTGTTCTTTCATGCAAACTGAGAACTTGTTATCAAATAGTGTGAGAACTCAATCTATCCATTTTCATACCTCGTTTTTGTTTTAGCGTGTTGAAATCTAGAAAACTGACCGGCGCTGTTCAAACTGATATTAGGGCCTGTTCACAAGGGGGCAAATGATATACATACAAGAATTATATCAAATCTGGTCTCACATGGGGTCTTTTTCATGGACCTGGACAAAAGCGTAGTCCGAGGCTAAACGTCTAGTCTGGGGTCTGGACTAAATTGTTAAAATCCTGTATAATGAGACTTGAGATTTAGTCCTGGACTATACTTTAGTCCCTGTCCATATGAATAACTGAGACCCCTATGCCTCACAACGGTCGCATCGTTTTTACCAGCCTATAGCGAAGGCTATCATACGGTCACGCCATCATCTAAGATCAAGCAGTATAAATTCCTTTCTCCATATGAAGTTTTTGTCTTTGAGATGGAAAACCATGCGTACTGCATAGGCGAGTTGAGTTCAACGTACATCAGTGCAACAGAGAGCTGGAATACGATATCGTTCCAAAAACCTGGATCAAATGTGTCTATTGGTCGATGCAAGGGTTATTGTAGATCCCGCCCTTGAAAATTTGTAAATTTACGCCGCTCGTTTGTGCGTTCGCCAAAAATAATACAAAACCATTCCCTCCAAGCTTTAGTTTTCAAAATATACAACAACTCAAATGTCCCGCATTGTAATAGTGCCTTGTTTGTACTGTACAGTAGTTGCGTTCATTTGCAAGGGACCATTCCTAACTAATGCCGCATGCTGATACAGCGAAGTGGATCAAATCGTTGCCAAATATATTTTGGCACCCAACCTTTGGAACGTAGATAATTAAATTACACAGCTCCAGAATGTAATAAGTATCACATACAATTTAAAAAACTGTCATGTTAGATGAATATTATAAATACATCTTAGAAGTAATACTTTTATACTTGATGAAACTCAACTACAATTTAATTGATTCCAAATTATACTGATCCACCTATTAAAAGACGAACTAAAAGTACTTACTGATTTTAAAAATCTACAATAAAAGGGACCTTTTACGAAGGTCTCTTATTCAGTGAAACCTGTCTATAATGGTCACCTTTGCGAACTGAGGAAAATGACCTTTATAGACAGGTGGCCTTTCTGTCCAGTTTGATTTCTATAGAAAGTGTAACTTTGGGGCTTTGAAGAGTGACCTTTATACACAGGTGACAGCTCTATGGAGGTGACCGCTACTACATGTTTGACTGTATAGCTAAGTTAAAAAAACTATGTACAGTTACGATGCTAAAAAGTTCGTCCATTTTGTCTCAAAGCGGCGGGAAAACAAATGTGAATATGACAGAACTTCATTCTAGCACGCTGTTATCAAATGCGTTACTCTATTTGTGTACTTCAGATACAAATAGCTTATAGGCATAAAGAATTGGTTCTAAGTCGCCCACATGCAGTCTGATGGTTGATATAATTATCTGATAAATATGTATCTCATATTACAGTATGTGGAAGCAAGTCTGCTTATATTCTATACACCTTTTTAATATATTAACCAGAAAAACTTGACTCAGGTTCAATGTTCATATTTTGCAAGCTATATCAAGTTCAATTTTTTTAGCTCAATTCTTACTTTCCGTTGAGATTTTAAAGTGTGTAAGTCAAATTCTTTGAGTTATATTGCTATTTCAGTATGCGTTAGAGTGAAATACAAGTTGATTGAGATTTCCAGTACTCTACATCTACTAAGCAGTGAAGTACTACATATGCTATGAAGCTCTGCTCAATAAACTTGTAGCCAAGCCTTGACTTATTCTTATATTACTTCAAATTTGCGCCGTTTTGAGACTCAGTGCCGTTATTAAAATGTGTAATTGTAAATTAGATTAATTAGTCTACTTGAAATGTTCTTCCATTACAACCATTAACCGTTTAGTCATTCATTCAGTATATTTCGCAATTTCTGTTGAAGACGGCAGCCAAAAATGTTATCTAAACTTCTGCGCGATCAAAATTTGGCTTGCTTGATCCGCTTCTCTTCGGTACCAACCCCCAGCATAAATTAGAATGAGTAAAACTTAACTTATATAAAACAGTGCTTCAAGAACATCCAATACTTGCATGACAATGTCGTTTTAATAGATCAACGATTCAATGTAGCAATGTTCCAGCTAAATTTCTAACTATCTAAGCAAGATATATACATTTCTTTGTAGCGGGCATACTGCACGACAAATGTTCAAAAGGGTTAGTCGTAGCTTGGTTTAGCAAATGTTCTTTCCTTTCTTGTCCCATCGACGACTTTCGACGCGACAACTTGCTTTGCTCCTACAGCGTGATCCTGGTGCGTGTTCGGCGACAATTTGACGCGAAACTTTAATCGTGGGTCCTTTTCCGTAACCAGGTAACGTTCTCGTGGAACGTTCTTTGATAGGCGGTAAATGAAGAGACAATCTAGAGTGGATAATTCCGTCAAGGGCGGTCTCGGTCGTCGGTTCTTCTGTGATAGCAAGCATTGGTTTTCGTGTTGGAATCATTGGAAGACGCAGTTGTTCATGTCTAAGGTCGCTCAGGTACAATCGATCTTTGTTGCCTTTTTTAGCTGCGGGAATGCGTTGTTCGGAACGTCTCGCCTTTTGATGGGCAACAGATCTGTAGCTTCGTCCATCTAATTCATCTCTGTCGGCGTTTGCGTCTGGTGTATTGGCTTTCGGAGCCGATTCATACATGGCAGCTACAGCTAAACTTGAGCACATTTCAACTTCTAATGTTTGCACATTATTATACCCTAGCATCCTTTGTTGTGATTCAACGGACTGCTCATGTCAGTTCATTCGACAACCGTGTTGATCTTCACCGGGATAAACAAGGAAACATTTCAGCGGAATGGAGAGGCCATGTGGCTGCTACCATGACGACGAATTCAAGACACAGCCAAGCTCCCGTTGCCTTGTAGCTGAGAAATCAGAGTGTCTAGACATTCACTCTGGTGTAGACACTGGACGTCCCTTGAGAAGAGCTCTGAGTAGAAGCCGCGGTTAGAAAACTCTCGACCCGTTTTGCCGACGGCCTCCGTTGCATCCCACCTCTTTCTGGAGAGAGAGCCACTGTAGTCTCTGATTGGTCAGTTGCTGTTCCCTTGGTGATCCTTCTTAATGTCACGATGGTAACGATGACAACGATGAGGACTATGCAGGCCGTGATGCCACCGATTGCCGGCACGTTGATGGTGACGTCACGACTGTTGTTGGTGTCAGTGTCTCGTGGAAAAGGAGCGACGTTCTGCGTTGGAAGATCTGAAACATGAAGTCGATTGAATCCAATCAATTTTATTCCGTTGTACGTGATATTTCAAATAAGAAGATATCTTATTAGGAACCTACAGTGAAGCGTGTCTATAATGGTCACCTTTGGGACCTGAGGAAAATGACCTTTATGGGCATGTTGCTTTTCTGTCCAGGTTGATTTCTATATTAGAAAGTGTCATTTTTGGGGTTATGAAGAATGGCCTTTATGCGCAGGTAGCTGCTCTATAGAGGTGGCAGCTAGTACTGGTTTAACTAAGTCCTGCAGTAAAATTACAAACTCCAATAATCTGACTAAACAGGACTCATTCACGAAATGCGAAGCATGACAGTATTAAAGATTTTAAACAGGAACTCCGTAAAATAATGTTTATAATTTGTGCGTGTACTATTATGCTTGACACGATAATGTGATGGCGTATCAGTGGCATCTAGCCTAAGCTCAAGTGATCGAGGCAAGCACTTGAATTATTGTAATAGCATCTGAGCATGCGTATATTGAAAGTGACGTAGACATAGATTAGCATTATTAAACATAATTATGCAGCATTGACTGCATAGTGCTTACCTTGTTCTGTGTAATACGCAACGAGTCTTGCCCTCTTAGTCAACAGTCGATCACCGTGGAAGACAAACTGCACCGTAATCTCATTCGTCGGCACTCTGACAATGATCGGCAGCGTGGGTTTAATGCCGGGTTGTACGATTGACTTCACCGTCTTTGCTCCTCGTGACACGTGCAGATAACCAGTGACGAGGTCCATGCTTCGAATGCTGAGCTTCACACCCTTCCCGGCTGCCACTCGGATTTGCCATTGACAAATGCGACTTGTGCGGTAACTGAGTGACGTCGCTATCTCTCCGCTTGGTCCTTGTAGCGAGCAACCGCATGCGCATTGGTCCTCAACTGCAAATCGAGACAAACACACAAGATGCATTGAGAATGCAGTAAAACCTGTATATAACGGTCACCTCTGGGACCTGAGAAAAATGACCTTGAAAGACAGGTGACCTTTCTGTCCAGGTTGATTTCTATAGAAAGTGTCATTTTGGGGTTATGAAGAGTGGCCTTTATACACAGGTGGCTGCTCTATAGAGGCGGCCGCTAATACAGGTTGGACTGTACTAAAGCTTCTATCGATTTCATTCAAAGCAATTTCAATCAGTATAATTCTGCATCAGTTCTATACTGAAACGTCAATCATCAACTAACGACTACATAAAGCATAATGCCGCTACGCAGGTAATGATCCTTTGCAACCGGATTTCCGGTATAATGCATTCCGTTGTTGTATTTTCATCACTTCGATTCAGTTTCCGTGGACAAATGGGTTTTATGGCTACATTTGAGAGGCTCCATAGAGCAATACGTCTCCTAGAACTACCTCATCAAGATAAAACCACTTAAAAGGATCAGTGATAGCAATATATCAAAACCCACGACCGATAAGAGGCCATATCACCACTGTATCACACGAGACTGCCATCAGATTACGTGTTATATAATCACCTCACCTGGACAAAGGAGCATCTGACAGGGGGAGTACATTTCTGCAGGTCCAGAGCATCCACGGGCAAGAAAAGTCGAGTTTGCTTTCGAACTAGTTGCCGCGAACATGCATTCTCGCTTCCTGTGTCGAGTTCCTTTGCCGCACGTGACAGAACAAAGTCCCCAGCGACCCCATTCCGACCAGAACAGCTCACCTTCGATAGAGTAAAGAGAACAAAATTAGGAAACAGTGCCCCCGTGGAACATCCATTGTCTATTATGAACAACCTCATGTGAAAGTTACAACACATACATTGCTCACAAAAGACAATACGACATTAGTATGGTCTGCAAGAGAAATCGTAGTTCACAGTAACTTCGTCGTAACTCTCAGTAATGTCAAACAGTGCACGTCTAATGTGTCTGCCAGTTGATCACATCTTAAATCATGGTCAAAAACAAGAGAATATAACCCATTTAGCAACGAGTGTCTCTACAGGGGATAGGGTGTCGTCTCACAAGTCACTCGTTTTATACTGATAAAAAGAAAAGGTAATAGGGTATCATTCAGTTTAATCCATTGCTGTTTAGTTAACATAATGTAGAATGAATGTACTTCAAACCGATTCAGGTTACTTTATTAAATTTACAGTATTTGGTTTTGATTTAGCTAGGTATGAAACGAGTAGACCACCCTGATTCAAGCGCTTGAATTAATCGCAGAATATAATTGCTTAGTCTGCGCTGTTGGATGTGAATCTGTGGACATGAGACGCCATATTTTAATCCGTAATTCTGAAATGAAAGAAGCTACGCTACGTGGAGACTAATCTCAGCTTCGCGCCATCAAAGAGCCGCTGCCGTACTTTCGCAGCCGTCTTCGTGCTTCTCAGTTCAAACAGAAATACAGGCATTAGTCACGAGGTAATCATGGCACCAAAGTCACCAAAGAGGATCATCCGATCTCGTGAGCAGACACAAGTAAAAACGATTTCCTCAATAAGCCCAACTTCCGAATAACAAAGTGGCGTGGAACATTTCAATTTTTGGAATTTCCAAATGCTGAATATTCTGATGATAAATTTTGCAGCAAAGAAATTTAAGCGATGAGTTTTCCAGTTGGAATTCCCGGCAACAAAAAGGAAGAATTAATCAACAAAATTGAATGCAAAAAGCAAGAATGTTCAAACAAATTTTCCAGTTAGAATTTCTAGAAAACAAAAAATAAAAAAATTATGCAAGCCATATGATTATATTCCAGAGAATTGAGCAGCATATTTCTGCGTTCTTTAGCATGACATACTGCAGCTCTACAACCAATCTAATGATGACATCTACGTGTGTTTCTTTTCGAACTATCTGTGGCATTTTGACTGCTCAAGTGGAGCGTTTCTCAGCTCCTCCCACATCTCACAACTCTCAAGTAATGAATTGAACAGCGGAGAGGACGAAAGGCAACTATACTAAAACCAACTAATGACGGACAAAACACACATCAAGTCCTCTTTTAAGACGCCAAATTGTAGCTGTTTGTTAAACAGGAGAAAAGTTAATTTTTGGATTAAACGTGACTTTGCAGCAGAGCACTAAACACGTGCACTGGCTTTGATGATGGCCGGTCGTTCAGTTGAACCGCGCAGAAAAACTGATTCTTACTGCGAGGGCGCTAAAGACTCACCTTGAACCACTGCTACAGCACAAGCCAGCAGCATTAGATTGATTGCTGTCCCAGTTTGTGGCATCTCGTTTCTTTCTGTTGTTCGGGTAATCTCCAGGCAATTGCAAACACTTCGTCTATCGTTGAATTGCTTTGTCCCAAGAGGCCGCCTGTGGCACCTTCTCAGACAAACCGCTAGATGGAAAATCGATGCCAAACGAGCAAAGGCTATTTCGAGCTGTTGATAAATTCTCTTTGGAAATTGCAACGAAGAATGCAGAGTTGGGCTGTTCTATCTAGTCCACGATTTGTTGCTTTGAGTCAGAATAGGCTGCTACCACTGTTGAGACTCAGCTGTCGAATGCGCAGCAATTCAAGTCGGGACCAGCCTAGCTGTGACTTCGCATGCCTTTGTGGATCAAGTCGTCGAAATTATCACCTTGTCAAGTGCCGATATTGCCAGGTCGACCACGTGCTGACACAGAGTGTCATTATTGGTCACCTCAGTGAAGAAGACCGATGAACGGGGATGGTACGGGTAAACCAATGGTAGACCAAACAAGAAAATGTTGGTGCACGCTACCTGTGTCTGGGGGCCACGTTCCCCCGCCTTATTCATATCCAACGATCCTTGCAACCGGTTGGTAAGTGTCTATTTTTCTCACGGTGATTTCGCCAGCAAAAAAACAAACGATTCCTTGACGGGCTCGGGTGTGCCAAGGGGTACAGTTCAAGTCCAAAAAGTATCACTTCGTGGGCGATGAAAGGCGAAAAGCTGTTTGCTAATAGCCTCATTGAAGGGCAACTCTCGGAGAAATTTCCGGTTATTTTGCCAGTGCATGAACTGTATGGTTAAACCTACTTGGTAATGGTGACAAGACTTCCGTTTCTGTCATCTAAACTTAAATGGTAATAAATTAAGACACAATCTTTGTTCTATAGCAGGAAAAGCTTGGTTTGCAATTAGCATTCTGCACGGCAAGAGAGAGAGAAAGTTTGGAGAGAGTTTGAAAATCATAATTATTTATAACAATCTTTCTTTGATTGCGAACAATAAATTCAAAGTAGTAAGTCAAATCAGTGTTTTCCTGGCGGGATTATTGCTATTCTAGATCGGCTGGTTTCTAAAAGCTGCTGCAGTGAATGAATTTGACTCTTTTCAGTCTGCGGTGTTATAAAAAAAGTGGAGTCAAGAGACAGCTGAAACAAAAACACTAAAAGATCAAATTGCAATTTGAAATGAGGTTCTTTTTGAAAGAGACGCCGACTTAATTATACTGATTAACACGAATTCTATTGCCTTCACAAGGCAAATCGCATTAACGCGTATATTCCAATGTACAATTGCACTCATAGGCAAGAAAATACATTAATATTTAGAACTATTTACACGTGACGGTATTTAGTATGTTTCCAACGTTCTCAACATTGTTCCCACACTTGTTGTTGTTTATCTCATGCCCCGCCTCTTGTTGTTTGTTTGTTGTCCTCGTGTTCAGGCGTAAACTGCCCGTTTACTCCTCTGTCAATAAACAATGTTCAACCCCAGAATTCAAGCAGTGATCACGTGTTCATCCCCAGGATTTATGCAGTGATCACGTGACTGGGTAGACTACCCGTATGGGTTAAGCGCCAATCGTCTTCGAAAAGCGCCTTTCTGATGACGTCCAGTCCATTTAGTATCGTCTGTTGGATGTCTCCAACGAAATTTCGCATTTGAGCCTTCGCGGGCATATCCGAGGTGCCCCCGCCACCGAAGTACAGGATCTCTTCACCGCCCGTGACGTCGATTTCCCGTGGGGTATTGCCAAGGGGGTGACGTTTATCCCATTTACGTCGCCAGGCAACCTGATTGTCTATGGATGCAACAATGTGTTTGTTGATCAATCGAAATTGAATGAAGTGCCATTGACCATCGTTAATTTTCGGACCGTGGGTCGTTCCGAATAATTTCCCTGAAAAAAATCCGAACAAATCGTTGAAATAAATCCTTTTCCTACATAGAAAATGTAAAATACTCATTGGCGTATAAATCTCGTTACTGTGATGATGCAATCTCGTTTCCGTATTGCCGGTTAAAGTCACAGGACGGCTACTGCTTAGCGGCCACTGAGATGACGTGTGCAAGGTGTAACAATAATCAGGGCTGTAAAGTAACTAGTTACTTTAGTAACTAGTTACCCGAAATGTTACTTTTTGGGTAACTTTTTGAAGTAACTAATTACTTTTCACTGAAAGTAACTTTTGTTGTAACTAGATACAATTTTTCAAAGTAACTTGTAACTTTTCAAAGTTACATTTGTTTACGATTAGTTACTTTTCACTTCTAGACTATAGTTAATCGTGGGTACTGCTAAGATACAGTAAGCTTCAAAGCATTCATGTATGCATGAACATATCCACCGAAGATGGTAAATTGGAATTTGTGTAAGATACACATGTAAATTATACCTTCTTTTCTTATCTTAACATTGATGAAAGTAACATTGAAAGTAACTGTAACTAGTAACTTTTCCTGACAGGTAACTAGTAACTTTTGAAAGTTACTTTTAGAAAATAGTAACTCTAAAGAGTAACTTTTCATTTTCGAAACAGAGTAACTTTAACTGTAACTAGTTACTTTTAAAAGGTAACTTTTATAGCCCTGACAATAATCAAGCTACAGAGACTAATCGATCTTCTTGGTGACTAATGAGCATGCTTAAGCACGTGCTTTGAATGCCTAATCAATAAAACGGCCCTGCATATATCGTCATCATGTATTAATAGCATACTGTGCCACTAATGTACTTAAAACTGGATATTTGAAAAGGATCTCGATTGTAGCTGTAACGGATTAAGTGAACTTTTAATTAAACGGATTTCAATTTTAGATAATACTAATTACTAACTAACTCGATTTAACTAACTCGATTTATTTGCCATCAAATGTGGTAGGAACAATATGAAAGGAGGTGTACGTACAATCGGTTTCTGAGAATACAGTGAAACCTGTCTATAAAGGTCACCTTTGGGACCAGAGGAGAATGACCTTTCTAGTAACTGGATTATCACTTAAATCGTTGACTTAAACCGGATTTTCTGTCAATGCTCGCTTCATTATACTCACTGTGATCAAGGGCAATGTCAATCTGGATCGATCCGTTGATTAAAGCCAGTAGAATGTGACCACGCTTGAATCTCGAATGAAGAAGGAGGCCTTGGCCGTGGCGTGTTCGTAGTCTGGTTTGTAAGATGTCATCCATTACGAGGACTGGATTCCGAGACATATCCAACGCAATAACGGAATGCTCATCAAGGCTGATGGCGAGCGAAGCTGAAAAGAATAATGAATGTTAGGTTCAGCAATAAGCCTTGCCAGGATGTCAATTCGTAGCTTTCATGTTTGTGACAAGATCACATATTCTGGGCAAACACATCGCTGTTTGCTCAATGAGAATTTTCTCTGTTTCATTTTAAACTCGCATGTACAACGTAAATTGAAAAGACCAGTACGCCTTACGGGGGCTTCGCCATTATGCCACAAGGGGGAGACAACAGGGTACTTCGAAACGACTAGTAAAAATCTCAAGATAATGTGTGCTGTCTAACTTGAAATGTTGCATGATATTCAATGAAGGAATTCTTCGATCAAGGAAATAGGGGGCCCGGCGGGTTTTAAGCGTCTTTGTCGTAGACAATAAGAAACATAAGTTTGTTCCCGATGTACAGTTTTACAGTATAACAGTTATAATAGTATAAAATATTTAAATATTTCATATAATATTTTTCTCTTGTAAATTGTTTATTGTTGATATTATTAATTTTAAAGCTCTTTTGTATACTGTATCTTCTCTGTGAAAAAGTGTTTCTTAACTTACCATGCAGACTACAGAATACATGATGACGATGATGATGGCGGATATTTGCAGTCTGCTTAACTGGCGCAGATAAAAAGATAAAAAGTCGACTGGTAAAAACGTCGTGTGTAGGCTAAATATCCATTGACCTTACCTTGTTGACAATTTGGCCCTTCATAACCGGTTCCTTGGCATCGGCAGACGGCTGTTGTGATCCGGTTTTCACAAACACCGCCATTATAGCATGATTGAAACTGGCACGCGTCAAAACAGCCTTTGCGCACTGTGAGAGTCTTCGCGACGAAATTCTCAGGCTTCTGCTCGAGTGAAACGCACCCAATAAACCTGAAAACAAAATCATTATTAATGATATTGGTCTTCTGAGTTATATATGATGATTAAAAGGACGCATATTTAGTTTTAGAATAGTACTTTTCGATATCGCCAGTCCTTGCTGAAGTTGTAGCCTGCTCGCAGAATCACAGTCAAACTTGTTTCTCGGGGGAAAATCACAGTTTTCCAGCCAGAAATAAACTGTGAGTCTGCATGCAGGCTAGTAAAATTATAAAGCAAATACTTAATTTTATTTGGTCTATAAGATTTGATTTAAACACATGGATGACTTCCGATAATTAGATTCAGTACGATTTCAATACGTCGCCATTAATGGCGTTTGGATTGCTCAGATGAAAATTTAACGGACAGAGCATTGCGTCTTTCAACGGGATACTTCGCATTATTTGTTCTCGGATCGTGAGATTCAAACAAAAGAAACTGATCGACCATCAAAAGGCATCAGACATCACGTGGGTTATTGTTTGATGATCAAATCAACGAAATCAGGGTTGGCAGTTGGCGCCAAATTGCCAATCTTGACGTCACGTTGCAGGCTTGCCCGAAATCGCCCGTCGACTAAATTGGAGCAGTTTGCTTTCCACTGCCTGAGCAAACAAAAGGCAACGGTCGATGGAGAATATCTTGGTTGCGGATAAAGCGAAATATATCTTTTCAAATTCATCTTCCGGGTTGCTTTAATTAAAAGGATGGAAGACAAATATTTTCTAAATATTTTTGCTTCATCGTGTAACTGTCCGATATTTACCTGCTGTGTTCTGATTCAGCAAACTTGGTCCTGTCCTGTTTGCCAATGAAAATCCTGTCCAGATGTACCTGCTTCCCCAGCGCGTCTTTTCTCAGCAAGAACGTCGTCATTAGATTGTCCAATGAGACATCGATACCTCCTTCCTTGCAGCTTAATGTCAGATCATGCCATTTCATGTCACCAGCTGGCAAGACAAATCCAACCGTCTTTGGTTTTTCATTTTTCTGCGTGCTTTTCAATAGAATCCCTTTGGCTGTTAGAGTGAGATCCAGCGTAGTAGCATCGCTCAATTGAACAGTCAGAATAGTACCAGATTGAAGAGGCGTTTTGAACTTCAATTTGTAAGTGTTCACATTCTCCAGGCCGATCTCGAGTCTGGAATTGTCCTTGCTCAAAGTGTACAAGTCTTCTGACGCAGTAGCGATGCCGAAAAATATCAAAGAGACCGATGCCACTGAAAGTAGCATGCTAATTGCAGAGAAAGGCATTCTCCTTATCCACGTTATCAAATCGAATATCTGGCGTAGATTTTACAACTGATGAAGACGACAAGCAGAGTGCGTAACTAACGCCCGCGGAGGTCCAGCGTCGAATGTTTGTTTTCCCTTTTCAATCGTTGTTACTTTCGCGCGTTTCCGAGCCACGTGCCACTGACAGCCGATAACATTGTAATGCAAGACAGCGATCAATGCTACAATAGGCCATTGACAATGTCGCATCAGTCATGCGTGGAGTAGGCACACGCCGTCTCGCGACTCACTCCCGCAGGACACACAAACCAACAGTGGAGCTTTTGTTCGCTGCGAAGTTGAACCAGCTGGCGATCATCTTACCTCTTTTGTTAGATCTTCCTGTTCTTTTTACTATGTAATGACATGGGCTAACTACAACTTTTCATCGGCGCGTGGCTACAACAATCAATTCTTACCATCCAAATGGCAAGTCGAACAATTTACCAGACACGACTTCAAATGCAGCGTAGACAGCAGATCTGTGTTACGCACAAAGACGCCTGTTCCCGTCAACAAATGTCTGTTTATCCTATCAAGTCTGATTGATTTGATGATTTCAATCCAATCAGAATCCAGATACTGCCATATTTAGATGAGGTTGGTAAATCCAAATCTAAATACCGCCACCTTTCCATGCATCATCTCCATGGTAACACATACAAAGATCTGACGACAGCAATTCATGATGAACCATGTGGTCAAACGGTGGTTGTATTGAAGTCTATCGCATTCAGCATTCAACAAGGCGTGGTGATGTCCAATTAGCATGACCTATACGTGACCTCGTGGCTGGTATGTTAGCAAGCTAGTAGGACTTACATCACTGTGATAAACCCTATTTACACTGCACCTTAATCCGGGTTCGACCTGGGTTAGTCGGTGCATTGTAAATAGGGCTATATATTACGTTGTGTTTCAGTCATACATTCTACATCGACCGTCGTTGAAGCGTACAAGATTCGTGAAGTCGTCCCTCTTCCTCTTATGCATTTAGTATTTACTACATAAACTACGCCATAAATCACGGTCAGACGCGGCTGACAAAGACCAAAGAAAGACAAATCAACATTCAATACATCACTATACCATACCACCCTGATGTGTCCTTGGCGACGTATCGTGGTTGTTTTCCAGGTGATGACTTCGTGGAGTGGGTGGCGTTGGTAATACTCTAACGACTCTAACGATGATTGGAGACACATTTTATGTCAGACAGTCCGTCAAGAGGAAGAGGGACGATCTTTTCATGTAGAAGGCTATTTTTGTAATTTTCAATATGTTACGTAACAAAAAATTGAAGCCGTAAAGAAAAATGGTTGATATTTGGAAGCACAAGCTCTACAGTGTAACACGTACATACCCCACAATACTGTAGGTTCCGTGCTCCGTATACTGACTGGAAGAGCTGGCAAAAGGGGTGTCCAACTGTCCATTAAGAGATTGTATGATGTCTCTATCAATACAACATTTGAAAGCTGCAACAATATGTCTGCTGTCACTATTATACTGCAAAGTTGTTGCAAAACTGCTACAGTAAGCAACTACGTTTCATTCAATAAAGTGTCACTGCGAGAGAACAATCAAGAATTTTCTTTTTAGCAAGCTGCCAGCCAGGGCCTCGGCTTCGTGACGAGGCGAGTGCTTCATCGCGCACAAAATGGAGGACTTGCTGCTCGACCCGGCGATTAGACTTTGGGTGATTGTCCCAATCGTATTGATAACTTTCCTAGTTGGTGTTATCCGTCATCATGTTTCCATATTTCTACAGTCAACAAAGAAGCCTGATTTGGAGCAAGTGAGGCAAAGGTAAGACTAGGGAGCGCGTTTCAAGTCAGCAACGTTACGTAAATGTCGCCCTTGTTTCTGTTTGCTGCAAGCGCACATTTTGACATTTTGATCGTGAAGCTCCATGTGCCAAGTCGACGTAATCAATTTTATGTTAAAGACTGAATAGGTATCCTTTTCAGTGTACAGGAATCATTATGTAGCCGTGATTCATATACGCCATCAGACATCTGACACATCTCAACTTCTTAAGTTTAGCCGGACTGGAATTTATGCACTGCGATCTCCGCCGCGCAAGTCTTGCCTGCTGAATCCGCAGCCGCGCAGATTTTGAGAATTGAGCTCAGCTGCAGACATTTTATCTGAAAAACAGTCTCTATCCGCGCAATTCTTACTGTAACTCTGTTATTCAAGCTGATAACCG
>OFHS01001023.1:1247-32060 GCA_900245855.1 Calvadosia cruxmelitensis
CGGAATGGACTTCTGGCAACT
This sequence comes from Calvadosia cruxmelitensis, assembly GCA_900245855.1. Classification (NCBI taxonomy): domain Eukaryota; kingdom Metazoa; phylum Cnidaria; class Staurozoa; order Stauromedusae; family Kishinouyeidae; genus Calvadosia; species Calvadosia cruxmelitensis. The sequence goes on from OFHS01001023.1 coordinate 1,269, forward strand.
GGGTCCTCGCGCAAACGGTACCATGGAGCTGGAGGAGTGCCTGCACTCTCCAGCTCCATCCTCCCGAAGGTCTTGGCAACCAGACCCGAGGGCTACAACAACAACAACAACAACAACAACAACAACATACCCTATTGGAAGGGGCATCACATAAATATCTTTCATGTAGCAGGATTTGCTGGAATATTCCAATGTAGTGAAAACTGGCAAAACTCAGGTTTAGGATCACACTTAAGCTGAACCTGCTTTAAGTGACCGCCTGAGCCCGAATGAAAAGTAGTATCTTAGCACAGGTGATCTCAATACAGGTTAATTGTGTTATTCGAACAGTAAGGGGCCAATTGAAAGATATAGTCAAACCTGTATTAGTGGCCACATCTATAAAGGCCACTCTTCAAAACCCTAAAGTGGCACTATCTAAGCCTACAGAAATGGTAATCACACGGTAAGAACATACAGTCAAGCCTGTATTAGCAACCACCTCTATAGAGCAGCCACCTGTGTATAAAGGCCTCTCTTCTTAGGGCCTGTTCACATGAGTCGGGCCAGCCCGGCTAGACGGGCTGACACCTTTGAGTGAGATCGTTGCGTGCTATTGTTTCACATTGTTTCTTTGTGGTGCGTTTATATGATTGTCAAGCCAGCCCGGTAAGGTGGGATCCCATCTCATTACTGGTGGGATCCCACCTGAGTGAAATGGAAAAATGCGACAAAAAGCCATATAAACAATATCAGGCGGGCTGGCCCGGCAGTTGAAGCTTTCTACGCAGGCGCTAAGGTGAATTTGACATCTGGTGCCAACGGATAGTTTGTCGACTCGTGTGCGTCGATAAAAGCTCAACATCGTATCTTTCTTTCGCTTTTCATCATCAATACACAGTATGGAATCCAAAGCAAATAGTTTCGATCGAGTGGCAAAGTGATCGAATTTGTAATTAAACATGACTTCTATTCTGATCTTCCTATTCCGTAAAAAGAGTTACGGAATACACTGGTAGTAAAATAGAAGAACAACCAGAGTTTATGCAGACCAGAAGTCGAGCCTCCAACGTGATAAAATGTGGCGAACACGCTTGCATCGAAGAAACAGAGACCAGCCAGGCGAAATTCTGCCTGGCTGAAGCAGGGCCAGCCCGGACAGGAAATCACCATATAAACAATTGACAAAATTAGCCCGGGCTGGCCCACCTCATATAAACAGGCCCTCAACCCCAAAATGACACTTTCTGTAGAAATCTATCTGGACAGAAAGATCATTTGTCTATAAAGATCATTCATTTCCTTAGGTCCCAAAGATGACCATTATTGACAGGTTTCATTGTATCTCTTAAATCGAAAATGGCCGTTTAACGCAGGTGGTCTCTTAATACAGGTGTAGCTACAGGTAAATAGATTGTAATTTACCAGCAGGCATACTGACGAGATTATTTTAATAATTTATAGTACTGCAGTATCTCTCTTAACGCCAAAACGCTCCACAAGGGAACGAGACGTGATAACCAAATACATTTTATAATACATTGTCTAACGCCTAAGAAATTAAAGTCACTGCTTTCCGCCATGTGTCCCTGTGCTGGGCCATGGCCATTGCCTCTCGCTGTGTGAGACCCATCCAGAGGAGATCGACACTACGCTGATCGTGGTAGGTGATTTGAGGTCGACCGCGTCGGCGGGGTTCAGACGGGTAATGGAGGAGTAGGAGCGCCAGCGGTATACCATCAGTTAGGTCTGAAATCATCGCTGAACACAAGTTTAATTTACCAGTAGGCCTATAACATTTTAAGTCTATTGTAATTGTAGGCATTAACTTTCCATATTCGATATGCATGTACTGCTTTTAAATGTGGAGAGTCCTGTTCAAGAAAAGTCTTTAGACTTGACAGGTTTTTTACTCTTTAAATAAAGATTTGATTGATTGAGGTTGAATTTAGTGCGTGAGTTACCATCAGTTTGTTTTGGTGCTGAAGATCCAGGAAGGGAAACCTTTATTGGACCTTCCTTTGAAAACGGAATTACTGTCTTCCAATAAGCAGGACAATCTTTTTTCAGGAAAGTGAATGCTGTGGTCACAGAAATGACGTATAAGAAACAACTCAGATTTGACCTTTGGGGGTGAGTGATGGTCAGATAAACCCAGCTAGATTTGGTGCCTAGTCGCCAGACCTGCTAATATTGTTACAAAATAATTCGTTAATATCACCTCGGTTAATATCACGACCCGCTTAATATCATTTCAGTTTGAAAATCAAGCTCTGTCAGAAGCAACTATTTGTACCCGCTTAATATCACGACCCGCTTATAATCACGATTTTTGACTGGAAAACTATAATGATATTAACGAGATTACACTGTATGTCCGTGAGGATGGCAACATAAAGGAAACACATGATTTCGATATCAGGCTGAGGATATGTGACACTGTTCATAATTCTCAAACGAGGTTATTACATGAAAGAGAGACAACAATTTTGACTGGTGTTTAATACTGTTTGAGCGACCACTTAGGAATGTACAGTACAGTCCAACCGGTATTAACGACCACCTCTATAGAGCAGCTACCTGTGTATAAAGGCCATTCTTTATAACCCCCAAATGACATTTTCTATGGAAATCAACCTGGACAGAAAGGCCACCTGTCTATAAAGGTCATTTTTCTCAGGTCCTTAAGGTGACCGTTATAGACAGGTTTCACTGTACTGCTAACTTGGGGCTTCTTACACGTTTTTCTTATGATTTTGATACCCACTGGCTCTGGAGGTACTGCGTCCTCGTCGTGGAGCTGGGGCGGCCGGAGCCCTCTTTTACAGGGTTATAGCGAAATGGACTTCGGTAAACTGGGTCCTCGCGCAAACGGTACCATGGAGCTGGAGGAGTGACTGCGCTTTTCAAGCTCCTGCACCTTCCCGAAGGTTTGGGCAACCCCAAACCTGAGGGCTACAACAACAACATCTGACGTTCGTTTATGGAACAGTCTGCCCTCCCATGTATGAAGACGGTTGCCTGCAGAGCGGGGTTCGACAAGATGATCAAGAAGTATTTTCAGTAACATTAACATTTGTAATTATATATTAAAACAATTTTTTACATAGTAACCTTTATGTATTCACCCATTGTAATGTATTGTTGACATATGATTTGTATAAATAAGGATGATGATGATGTATCTATGAATGTATGGGCCTTTGTTTTTCTCACCAGGATAATTCTGATTTTCCAATTGTCGGCATTCTGCAGCTTGAGCTATGACATTGTGATGTTTGTGGGTAAGCAATGTTCGATGGATGGTATTTATATGGGACAGCACTGAGCAGCACACGCAGGAACTGAAGCCAGGGCTTTAAAAGTTACCTTTTAAAAGTAACTAGTTACAGTTAAAGTTACTCTATTTCGAAAATTAAAAGTTACTCTTTAAAGTTACTTTTTCTAAAGTAGCTTTCAAAAGTTACTAGTTACCTGTCAGGAAAAATTACTAGTTACAGTTACTTGCAAAGTTACTTTCATCGATGTTAACATAAGAAAAGAAGGTATAATTTACATGTGTATTTTAAACAAATTCCAATTTATCATCTTCGGTGGATTTTTTTATTCATACATGAATGCTTTGAAGCTTATTGTATCTTAACAGTACCTACGATTAACTATAGTCTAGAAGTGAAAAGTAACTAATCGTAAACAAATGTAACTTTGAAAAGTTACAAGTTACTTTGAAAAATTGTATCTAGTTACAACAAAAGTTACTTTCAGTGAAAAGTAATTAGTTACTTCAAAAAGTTACCAAAAAAGTAACTTTTCAGGTAACTAGTTACTAAAGTAACTAGTCACTTTATAGCCCTGACTGAAGCTAGCAGAAAGGGAGTTGTTGTTGCACCTATTGTTGTATAATGTGATTGGTTGCGTGTTGTTAATTGTTATTCTGTCCATTGTTCACTGTTATCCATTTGCTATGTGTCTGACTTGTCTTGTGGTAACTGGGCTCTTTGGATGTCAACGTAATCAGAACTGGTCAGTCGTCATTATCTGAGTCTGTCTATATGATGGGACTTTCCTTATTTCACTGATTCCAAATTAGGTCATCGTGTCGATTTCTACTGCCCTCTAGTGCTTGAAATCCCTCTTTGGTTGCAAGTTATATTTCACCAGAATGTGAACAGGGCAGTCAAAATTAAAGGTCAAATGTATCTAGTTTGACCATTTGGCCCTCATGATGAAAGCCGTGTGTGTGTTTTGGCTACGCTGAGGGCTTGGGGCAACGGCTCACGATGCTCTTGACGTATCCTATATTGTTCAAAGGGATATATTTCACCCACTTTCAGGGTAGACATTTTATACAATGATACATGGTTACATTATAATTCAAGCTATACAATCAAAAATAGTTCAATTTACTTGTCACGTACTTCCTGTTCAAATTTCTTAACAAAATCAATATAGGAAGTTATCATGCTGCATTTAAATATATGGTATCTATCACATGCACTTTTCTTACATTCTTTACGTATACAATTATCTGTAGGAACATGGTATCCAGATGTAAAACATAAGTGGTGGTGGAATCCATGTACAGAAACTCTTGTTAAATAATGACGATTTGGCTGATTTGCAAGCATCCAACCAAAAGACTCTAAAGCAGGGGCTTCACGATATCCATCACTGAATAGGGAGTCATATTTTGAAGAACGGATCAAAAGCGCTTCAGCAAGAGATGCTGGATTGAAAGGAAAACAATGTTGGAGGTCAAAAACAAATGATTCTGTCTTACAGAACAAAAATGTTAATGAATTGGAAGTTGTCAAAGATACACCAAGTGCACATTTCAAGTAAAATGCCTTGATCTTGTCAATGTCGAGCAGTTGCGATCCTATATTACGTATCCTATATTGTTACGTATCCTATATTGGAGTTATAGTTATTGTCTTTATTTCATGTAAATAATAAATATAATAATAATAATTTTACATTTGATTTCTTCCAGTTGGCTCCAAGAACAACTGCAAAGGTGTCTTCGTAAGTATACCATCCAACTCGGACTATTCTCAGTGTCAATGTATGTCGTTAGTACTGATCACTTATGAAACGTGATTGTGACCTGCAATGGACTATGTCTATGGCTTTTGAGAACCACTAAGCAAGAATGCTGATAAATACGCGTCACGGAAAGCATTTATGATGAAGTCCCACGCGCATGAGAGGTCAGCCTCGTCTGTATCCCGAATTATATCGAGACTGACCTTTGTGAATTAATAGACATTTGATTCAATTCCATACGCGCATTCCATCTCAATGACGTCCATCTCAAATTTCAGTGAGCGCAGCCCGTGCACAACTCAACTCGGATTAGAAACCGCATTACTGAAACTCACTGGCACGTTACCATACCAACTGGGAGAGTAGTGACGTGATGTTGTTTGCAGATGACATATTTTAGAAACCATGCTGGAATAATTGATTGATTGCATCTGTAGTCGAACCTGTATTAGCGGCCACCTCTATAGAGAAACCACTTCTGTAAAAAGACCACTCTTCATAACCCCAAAATGACACTTTCTATAGAATTCAACCTGGGCAGAAAGGTCACCTGTCTATAAAGGTCATTTTTCTTAGGTCCCAGAGGTGACCGTTACAGACAGGTTTCACTGTACATTGTACTGTACCTACACTCCGTACAGCGTCTTCCCTAGGTTGTCGTTATACCGCAGGCAGTTGTCGCTGTTGCATAGTGTATACATAGAAGTCTATCGTTGCATTCTGCCGTGCGGTCAGGTCAAGTTTGCATGGTCTTGGCAAGGCGAGAATTGTCATCGTAAACTATGGGGAGCTACCGTGTAGAAACTCGTGGTACAGTGGTTCATTGCGTACAGTGAAACCTGTCTTTAATGGCCACCTTTTGGACCTGAGGAAAATGACCTTATAGACAGGTGGCCTTTCTGTCCAGGTTGGTTTCTATAGAAAGTATCACTTTAGGGTTATGAAGAATGGCCTTTCTACACAGGTGGCTGCTCTATAGAGATAGCCGCCTGTTCAGGTTGGGCTGTACCAACCAGTATCGTTTCTACTGATAGTCAACTCTCGTGGTAGAAACATGTTCAACGTTTGTTCAATGTCACATTTGAGACAATGGGGGCGACGCATGTGAAGGCAGTTGTAGGCGTAGCGTACTTCAGCAACAAAGGCGTGGGTTCAATGGCAGGAATCATGACACTGTGAATTTTTCTAAAGTATAATTCGAGATTTGAGATTGCGAAGTCTTTCTTCGCTTACTGTTGGTGCGTTTTGGTAATTACCTCACCTCATAGGCGGTCCTCTTTTGTGATTCTGCTAAGACAGGGCATTTTGGAAAACTGGATATTTACTGAGTATGGTTCTTTAGCCATCGATCATCTCTTAATGTAAATTCCCACACAATTAATCACCACAATTTCCTCTAGTTCTTTGTCTTATCCACTTGTGATATTTACTATTAGTTTCAAATCGGAGACGACCAATACTACTGTTCCTGTTTCGACGGCTCGCGTGTGGCAAACGAGTTCTGCTTCAATCTCACACGATGGCATTAATATTGTCGTCTCCAGTGAGGCGTCACAGAAGCCGAGAAATTAAACAAGCGATTGAGACGAATCGTCAGTCGTCACTCTATAGGGAAGGACAATCTTCAATCAATCAATTAATCGATGTTATTTGTTTCCACTCGTATTCTACTGTACAAGTCCAGGATGAGATACAGTTACCATTACAGACATGTTTCACAGAATCCTGAGCATAGATATATATTAAAAGAACTAGTTTATTTGAACTTGCTTGGATAATTGTTAAAAATGTGCAGGTCTTTTCTTGCCAACATGTTAAACGTTTTCCCTGCCATTCTTTTTCCGTGTGTTGGAAGGGAAACTGTTTCGGTTCCAATTAGAGTCAATCCGCCAACCCCATTGCATCTTGGTACATAAGTGAGTTGACCTCTTCCAAAGGTGAAAACGCCAAGAAATTACTTTGTTTGAGCCGTCCGCAATACTCTTATCTTACGATGGTCAATTCCAAAGATTTTCCCTAGCTTTCAAAATTGCCGATTTTTTTGTTTGAAAATGCAATCCGCCATACTCTTATCAACGGTGCTCAAATCCCAAAGATTTTTCCTAGCTGTCAATATTGTGATTTTGGCCTTGAAATCACATGCATGAAAACAGCTGTTGCATTCCAACATGCACTAGGGCTGTCCTGCATGAATTGGAGGGTAAAAGTCTGGCGCATTCAAAATCATTTTGAAATTAATTTGGTTTTAAGACTCATTAATCAACATAGACGTGATCGCGGCTAAAATGCAACCCCAACAAAAGCTAACTGCATGCGCAACGCGAAGAAAATTGAGCTTGTCCGCAACTCGAAATGCAGCTGGTCTGCTCTTGGTGTCTACTGTACTGAATTCAGGTTTATTAGAATCCGTATGAAACAACAGATATTTTCAACCGACGTTGTCAGTTTGATACAGTCAAACCTGTATTAGCGGTCACCTCAATAGAGCAACCACCTGTTTGTAAAGACCACTCATCATAACCTCAAAATGACACTTTCTATAGAAATAAACCTGGACAGAAAACCCACCTGTTTATAAAGGCCATTTCTCTCAGGTCTCAGAGATGACCGTTATAGACAGGTTTCACCGAAATCAAAACCGACGCCAGTTTTGTCAAAATATTGTCTTAGACCAAGAACTTTTCTTTTCAACGTAGCCTTGCTATCACGTGAGATGTCCGGTGTCTATTTCATTACAATGTCTTGACGATTATATTACGACTTGAACAACATTAGAAATGACAGCAGGAGAATCAAGCGATATTCAAATGTTTATACATTGCGCTTCGCTCGCCACCCAAGGACACAGAGTCCCAATAAGATGCAGTTGTATTGTTCGTTGCCAAATCATAATTATGCATGTTGATCGCTATAGTGTCTGTTAATCGCTTCAGCCATGATTATAATCTCTGCAGTACTTCCGTATTGTTTATCATTTGCAGATTTCTCAACTGGCTCAGTTCACGACGATCCACGTTGCTGTTCGGGTAAGTGACTCCATGTTTTGTCTGCCTGTTTCTACTATCCTGTATGGCTAACGTGCCAGCAATGACATTGTGGGCAAACGACCAGACTGCATTCGTAACTCCTTAAACCAGCTTATACAGTTAAACCTATATTAGCGGCCACCTCCAATAGAGCAGCCAGCTGTGTATAAAGGCCACTCTTCATAACCCTATAGTGACACTTTCTATAGAAATCAACCTGGACAGAAAGGCCACCTGTCTATCAAGGTCATTTTTCTCGGATCCCAGAGGTGACCATTATAGACAGGTTTCGCTGCATCCCTCCATTTCTCAAAAGAGAAGATTATCACTATGGTCAGCATCGTCATCAATCATTCATCGTCTTTCCTGACAAGCAGTAACGTTTCACAGGGTATATCAGAAATATCATGTTATAATGTATATGTTATATGAAGGTGAACATTAACTACCCATTAATTTGTTCTGGGTACTTCCATGGATAGTTTTAGCCATTAATGTTGTCTACTGGCAAGCGGACGCCGAAACGTTATGACTTTGCCTGGATGAGATTATCTCGTGAAGTCTATAACTCTGAAGATTGTAACTATGTAATATTCTTCGCTTTGTCAGATTTTCAAATGGTTTCTACCAATCTGGGCGATGATTTTGATCTTCCGTCGTCGTGCGTTCACATCAGATGCTGTGGTCGACGAAGAGAGCGAACCGCCCCTCTTACGAAACTCATCACACGGAGTAAGCGATCACCTCTACTGTACGACCACCTCTGATTTACGACCATCTCTCTGTACGGTCATTTTATTAACCGCCCTGAAAGTACCGCCTTTCTATCACGTACAAGCGTGAGTTCACTGTTGGTTAAGTGTACTGTATGGTTCACACTGACACTGAAAGCAACTCATGGTAGTTCGTAAAAGAAAGGCAAGTTGTGTTACTAAGGCTGGTACACGACGTCGTAACGAGGCTCACTCGCTGATATAAAGGGAGATTAACGAGGGTGCGTCTAGCTCAACAGTAGAGCGCAATGGACCGGCGATCAAGGGTTCAGGGGTTCGACTACCAAGGCGTGCTTTGGTTTTTCTGTAATGAACAGTCTCGGTTTCCAGCGTTAACAAGTACAGTACCTCTACTTTACGACCACCTGTCTAGAACGGTCACAGATGATGCATGTTTGATGCATTCTTTCTTGTTGTATTTTCACTCACAAGCATTTGTTCCTTCCCAGCAGCCGTTCTTCTCGCAATTCCGTCCCCGGGGAACAAGCTTCCACTACAAACACTTGGTTGATCCTGGCAATGAACGACGCCTCGTCTTTCCAAAGGGTTCCTCAAGCCCCCTCGCAAAGAAAAGCAGACGGAAAAAGAGGAGCTCCAAGTCTAGCACTGGCAGTCATTCAGACTTGTCCTCGTCAGGGGGCACGGGAATCGCAAGTGGAAGCATTAATAGCGCCCCAGCTGATGAACCCATAGCTCCTTTGGCCGGCAATGCGAAAAACGTCTAATGCACTGCACTTGTAAATAGACCATGTTTTCATGATTCACAGCACTTAAATCATTATTAAGATTACAATTTTACATTACCGCTGGTATACAGTCATGTGAATTCTGTAGTGTTTGTTGCTGATCTTAAATGCGGTGTGTTCAATTAATTCATGTTAGTTACGTTGTTCAGCAAAGGGGACTTCTGTTTTTTGTTTTATAAACGGTTGTGCGCTGTTGGAAAATATATATTCATAGATTGTCTAGTTTCAGTCTTATGGTTTCCTACTTTCAATCAATCAATCAATCAATCAATCAATCAATCAATCAATCAATCAATCAATCAATCAATCAATCAAATTTAGACAGTTGAAAATGTACATACATACATTTGACAAGCAAGTACAGGCAAGAAGGACTTACACTTATATACAGCCTGAATCAATTTTCAAAATGTTGAAAGGTTAACATTATCTAACTTACTTTTACCGGCTTAATATCCATTAATTAATGAGATGTACTGTTTGTAGCATATTCCATACAGTATTAGGAAATAATCATGTAGAGCGTCAGTAGTATGCTAACCAATTTTGACACAGAATGCTTGAATCAACAAGGCGTGCTTACTGTCAACATGTAGGAGCGTAAGTGTAACGACTATTCGCTCAACCATGCAATCAGAGCAAGCTAGAGACGCAATACACACATCTGAGGGACAGGACTCACGCAATCAAGCAAGCGCTCATAAGCCTTATTCAGCAGCTGAGTAAAACGTACGAAACTCATGCTAGTCTTTCAATCCAAGGCAACTACAGTTAACTTTTACTAGCCATCTCTATAGAGGAGCCACCTGTGCATAAAGGCCACTCTTCATAAACCCAAAACGACATTTCCTATAGAAATCAATCTGAACAGAAGCCACCTGTCTATAAAGGACATTTCCTTAGGTTCCAAAGGTGACCATTATACACAGGTTTCACTGTACTGTATAAAGAGTGTCGAAGTTATGCTCTGGATCTGTTATATAATTGCTTAGTCAATTTTATGATGAATTATTAAAATTTGCTACATCTTTATTCAAAAAAATGTAGTTAAAAATTGCTTAGTTTAAGAAGTGAGACAGCAGCTTCAAGATCTTTCAAGTTGGTTTTTTTAATCTAATAAGAAAATACAATAATATCCTAAATTAAATAAATATCTCTAAAATAACAACCTATTTACTAACTAACTAGTTGGTTACATTTTTACTACAAGGTGTACTCATTCGGCAATTCCTCTATAAAAACACTTTGGACGGCCACGCATATCGCTAGTGCAACTACCGTTTAATAATTATAATGCTGTAATACTATATTGATTTAGCCATCAGGAATTGATGTTCTCAATTAAATGGAAGATGATGATGATGATAGACGATCCTCTACATGAAGAGGCCGTCCCTCTTTCTCTTAATGTACTTACTGCATAAGCTACGCCATAAATCACGGTCAGACGCAGCTGACAAAGTAACACCAAAGAAAGACTACCGTTTAACCCAAGGCCCGAATGGAAAACGTGTACATGTTACGCCGGATTAATCCCGAGTGGAGCCAGCCTATAACGCCAAAACAAATTTGGCGTACGTCCTCCTAAAATTTGTAAATTTCAGTAGTTGGCGTACTTTTCCTAATTAAGTTGAGGCCTTGGCTGGGACTATAAGCTATCCAAACATTTTTGGCGTGCAAGTGTATGCAAGTTTGGCGTAAAATCTGGCATACGATTTACGAGTTTTCGATACGGGACCCAAGGTAACTAGAGGGCACCCCATACAAACGGAAGCCAAATTCCACACACGAAGACATCAGATAAAACTCCTCTTTTCATAATTTGAGTATATATATTAGCGATGATTTCAATTCAACTTCATCGATGTTAATTAACAAATAAACTAGATGACGTCATATAACGTGACGTCATTACAGCACGTGATTTCGTAATAATTATATTAACGAGTAATTGATAACAATAGTACTTCGTGCTTATGCTAACTAATCGGATACAGCGAACAAAGAAACTTGGGCGTGGCTCAGCACAGTTCTGCGTAAACAGAAATTCGGTTAATTTCCTCGAAATATTAAGGAAGCGTAATATGACTACTAGTATTTATTTAATATAAATAAATATTAAGTATGATTAGTAAAGGTTGAATATTTGGAATAATTGAATATGATCAAGCTAAATACAATGAATACGTGATAATATTTCGGCTTTCGAGAGAAGCATAGTTATCAGTGGAATATAATTTGCGTGCAGAAGAGAGAGAGTTTGCAAAAAACTACAACAAGTTCTTTAGGATGTATAATATTATGGTTTTAACTTCATAAATTCATTCTTCGGTAGATATTTACAACGGCGTTTCTTGCAATAATATGTTATCTCTCTCTCTCTCTCTCTCGTAAAACAGCGTTTAACGGGCTCTCTGTGCATCTTTTTCGCGTGTTCTGTCTTTCGACTGTTGATGTGCAGTGCAGTTAGTCTCTTGATGGTCCAAGTGTTGTCACATCGTTCAATGTTATATTTCGAGGACACGGCCCTCCTGTTCTTTCCTCCTCACTCTGATGTTGATTGCTAACTGAGGTCATATTAGCATGGGTATTCAGATACTTCTTCAAGCGTGCATTTCTCATTGCAACATTCTTCTAATGCGTTGTCTTGAGAGCTGGCATTTCTTCTCTTTCGTTTCATACTGTATCCCATTTTGATAAATTGTTTTGCAAATTTTTCTGAAATCACCGCATCGCTATTTGGCTTGACAATTGTTTCGATATCTGAAAAATAGAAACAAATTATATGAGAATGCGAATTCATTTTCAAAAACAGAAAAAAACGAATACCAATAAAAATAAATTGAAATAAAAGTAATTTCAATAAATGTCCTGATTCCAAACTTGATAAAATGTAACTGCTACAAATCTCCGGAATTGCATATATACTGTAGAAAAATGCAACTATGCTTTTTAAAAATATTTTTTACAATACTTAATTTTCTCTAAGCCAAGAGGATTTGAGTAAGTGCGTTATGCGCTATTTTAATTGTTTTCTTTCTCTAATTTACTCTGCGCTTTAGAATATTAATAGTCAAACCGCTATACAAATTGTATTTTAGTTTTATTATTAGTACGTACACGCCAGTATGCAAATTACTTACTCAGCGTTCTTCTGGATTAAATGCTGAAGCTTGGAGAGATATTTCCAAAATATGATTTGACTTACCCTCAGTTCCAACAGATCGACGCATTCTAGTGCAATCATTCTTCAGACAGCAAGACAATTGCCAAGTAGAAAGAAACGCATGACCGCAGAGACGCAACGCTTTCCCGTTCTTCTTCTCTTTGGCGGACGCCATCTTGTTTGAAATCGCAACGAAAATCATCAAAGCAAACGCTAGTTGTACTACGAACGACTTCATGATTCTGCAAAAATACAACAAGACTGATTAGAAAATGCAACACAGTTTATGTCGTCCATTCGGACGGATATAGCACGGTAATTGACAATTAATTTTAATTACATTGCAAATATTTCAACAAGAGCTAACCGCTCCAACGGATAAACGATTAGTTGATCATTTCCAGGATAATCTATGGATTGTCTTTCATGGAAAGGAATGCCCGGACCAAGACCCGGACAAGGTGCCTTTGCAAGCAGACAAGCGTAGACAGCTAGCTCAAAAATTAAAATCAACGGCAAAAACTAGACACTTCCCTTATTAAAGCATTGAAATCGCGTTAAAACAATACTGGAGATTATTGCATTCCTTAAATTTTGATGACGTAGAGCAAATGCATAACAAGATTCATGAAGGAAGATAAACTTTATTTCGCAGAGAAACGCTCAAAAAGAAATCAAAACCACCGTAGAATTTCATATTCTGATCTTGGAAAAAGTCAAGTTTTGTCTAGAAAGAATTTTTCGGTATTGATTTTTCCCTCATACCTGATATCGATGTATCTAAAGCGAATGGCAGCCAATGCAGATGAAATTAATGCTCTCCGAAATTAAAGATACGACAATCGTTGTCTGTTCAAACGTTGCACGTCCAAGCGGTGTTCCGACTGCCAGCAGTGGAAGCTACCGAATATGAAGTGATGAGAAAGAATCCCGCTTCTATTTATCAGAAGGACGGAGCGCTGAATATCAATGAAATGGGGCACGCAGATATTGCTTGTCAAGGAGGCGTGGGCAAACCTGAAGGCGGTCACCAAAGACACGGAAGTCGTTGAACGTTGAAGCTAGCATGCATAACAGACTCCGTCGATCAAATCGGTGGCGACGGGTTGATCACGTGATTCAGCGTACGATGTCGATGTCATATACGAAGTATTCAGTTGCGCAGAAACGTGACGAATCATTGGTGTAAAATTAAAAGGCCTTGAACTTCACTGTTGAACTTCAAAGTGAGAGTAGGTCATTAGAAGTAATATTGATTAAGCGGGATCATTAGTCGCAACGGTGCAAACTAGCCTTGAGGGATATTTGGTGTAGGAGAATGCGGTTTGGTCTTTATTGTCCCATGTCGCAAGATTCACAGCCTCTGAATAATGGATGGAGACCGCGCCTTCGTTGCGATGCCCTCACAATATGATGTGTTTGTGTAGGAGGCTCAAATGCCCAAACAGAGTCACAAACAACGAGGCAGTCATCCAACACGAGACAGAGGTTCGACCTCGTATTGCTTAAGAGTTCTTGATATTTGCCACATTCCAAACTTGACGTGTGATTCGAGGATGAAAGGAAATTAAAATGTCCGAAAAAGGACAATTAGAGTACTGTTTGCTACGTCACGGACAGAGGCAAACAGTTCATTCGTGCCATCGACTTAATTGGTTAGATTGGGAAAACGTCAAAGCGACGCTGTCTACGATGAGCTATGCAGATAAGGCGATTTCCATTTTACGTCGAAATAAACACATTTTGTTAACAACACAATTCAAGTCCTACACTCAAATTGCACATTCTCAATCCACAAAGTAAATATTGCGCAGTGATCCTGTTTGCACCTCAAAAGCAAACAGATCAACGATCGATTTCAATTGGCTTTTAAAGAATTCAATGTGGAAACTGCTGTTGCAGACATTTTGACATGTTGTCAATCTTTATATTTGACACCCTAATCACATGCGATTACTATGTTGACCACATAAGTCTGATACGTATGAAATATCGCTTAATTCGAAAGGTCAAAATTCCCGCAGTCCTTCGAACTTTCCCAGACGATAGCGTTTGCTTATTTCTGACTCAGACGTAAAGTTTCTCAAAACGTTCAAAGGTTGAGATGTGATCAAAGTTCCATTCTTTGTTTTTGCCGTCGACTTGGAAATAATGTACAAATAAATCCGTTTTGCGCAATCAGAACCATAATGATGACGTCTTCCTGGTAGATCACAAATTAACGTCACCTTGACGACATACCAGTTACCATGACAATGCTTTAGCAGGAGAATAGCAAACACAGCACGCTCAAAAAGTCAGATAGCCACGTTGATACCACAAAGCAATTTCAAAAACAATGCCAACTAGGTATGCTGCAAATTAAACAATCAATATAGAAAATACAATCTTGTTACAAAATATTTGCAGATGCCATCCGAGAAACTCGTTATCGCAGCGGGAAGAATTTGAAACGTTTTGAAAGCAAACATGAAACCCGCCAACAATGAACGTTCACTTTCATCAAGCAGATGTTTGTACATATATAACGTTTAGATTTAACACATGCGATCTTGTATTTCGTAAAATGAGACATCATGAAACTTTTCATCGAGTACGATATTAGTTGAAATAACAAAACTCAACATTCTCATTTAATGACAAAACAAGTGAAATAATTTTTCTTCATTTTTTTTCTAGAAAATCTGTGGAATGCGGTTAATGTATTGTCTTGGGCAATCGCAAAAAAGCGTCGCTAAAATCAGAGTTTAACCTTTGGTAAATTAGTCCCACACCTCCCACTACAACTACGTTATTCACAAGCAGAATCAACATAGTAACCTGAAGAATTGGATAATTTAACACCTGTCTCTGAAATCAGTTCTGCACGACAGGTAAAAATAATGACCACAACGACAAATCGTTATCTCATTGAATTCAAAACCATTCACGCATTGTAACAATGTAGAAACAGTGGTTGCTATGACAATACTTCCGAAACAGAAACATGAGTGACAACAGGCAAATCTCGTGGGATTTTTCAAGTCACGAAATATGACATCAGAGGTGATTGAACTCAGCAAAGTTTTGACCTTCTTCGCACGGCATTCGTGTAACGGTCAGCTGCTATAAATTCCAACTGTATGACACTAGGGCAGGCTTGCGTGCGTAGCAGTTATAACGGGTTGACACAGGGCGTGGGAATCAAATCGAGAGCGTCCGAACAAAATTGCAAACCAACATCAATAACTATTCTGCTAAGTTCTGAATTTAAATTTCACTTGCGCGTGTTACAAATGGTCACTCTGTCTGCTTTGAGCATCTGAAGCGATAACAAATATGCGAACATCTGGACTTTTACGATCACAAAAAATCAGTTGTCAAAAAATGTTAGGACGGAGGAAAATGTCAATTATTTCTATTCCGTAGAGTGTCTAGAAGGTCAGTGGTCTTTAACTGCCCGCGGCCCCCGTAAATTCCATTTGAAACAATTTGAGGAAGTTACATTGAAAAAGGGATTAGCGTGCTTTGACGAAAGAACTTCTTGAGGGCTAACCAGAAGAATTTCGATTCTTATCAGAATTATTCGTAACAGAACACTTTCTATACAAGAACAACATAACAAACAAACAGGTAAATCAACTTACATGTATATGAATATATAAACTGGTCCGCTTTTGACTTCTGCGAGCGTTTCTCTTCAACGATGTTTTAAGAACTACCCACACGCCTCAACCCGATGGCACTTTTATACGAAGTGGCTTGTCACATCACGTGACCTCACGGTTCCATTTCAGACAATAGAAAACAATGGCAGCAGGAAACGAGGCTATGACGTCATCATTTATCACGTGGTACAATGACATGGTTAAATTCCAGTGTGTCTGGTAGATTTTGTTGAAACGCCAAACGGAAAGGAAACGGCTGGTGGAAGACACCGCAAAACTGCATCATTTCCAGGCGGCCATCAACACACGTGGTTGGAATAATAATAAAACTGTAATTTAATTCTCTCGCATCAATATGAGATTTGAAAACCTGCTGGCAGACTTTTTGTCGCGGATTTGCTGATGTGGCGTCAACGAAGCACAAATTAATGTTGCCCACAAGATCTCAAGCGACAAGAAATTCTCCTAGTTACAAGGTTTTTACATCAAACAAAACAGAGGAATTGTTATGGTGATATTGTGACGTCACTGGCTACCTGAATGAATGAAAAAGAAGATCATTCTATTGAAGTAAAAGTCCCAAAATCCGATACAGAAAGAATTATATAATTAGTTTATAAATCTATTTAAATGTTATAATTTCGTGGCTATTTTATGATGATCATTTAGGCTTCAAATTGATGATTTTACGTCAAGAATCTAGATCCAAAATCCACTTTTAAGCGGGCGTTGCTTAGTATTGTTTTCGCCGGTTAATGACAGCATTTTTGTTGATCTCCAGTGATCGTGTTTGTTTATTACATAAACCCTGGGAAAAAGATTTCCTGGTTGGTCTCCGATGACACAACAATAAAGTATTGTGAAAGAAAAATGCTTCTTTGTTCTGTTTTTGTTTTCCAGAAACACACAAACTCCAAAGGTCAGCATGGCTAAAAAGTTCAAGATCATCAAACTTCAACTGACCGACTTGAACTGACCGACTTGAATTGACCGAAATTCACCTCTGACAATTTAAAATCACATTGCTGTAGAAACCACTGAAGTCGATGAAAGCATAATCTGTAAACACAGGGATTTACATACAGTACCTGAAGCGCTCTAAAACCAGAAATAGTTTCATTTTCAAAATCCAAAATAACTCAATGACTAGTGGTCTTCTTTATTGCCAAGATGACGTGTTTCAATGATTAAATTTTAATTAGAATTCTCGAAATAATTACTCCCTGACGAAACATGTCATTACCACGAGAAAAGAGATCTGTCATAACAAAAAATATTATTTCCTTGAAACGAAATTGAAACAAGATATTTCGCTCACGTGAACTTGGGTTTGCAGACGTGCACATTGATGTATGAGATCTCCTAATTTTAAAAGGTTTACTTTTATAACGAGGAGGTGGCCTCAAGGGAACGCCTTGTGAGAAAATCTTTTTATCTAACTCAGTTTTTAGACCATGATTCATTTCGCTATCTACGGACATCTGTTTCCCTATGGAACCACAGGGAGCACGTTCGATCGATACATACAGTAATCAAGACAGCTTGTCTTTGACATGACATGAAGTCTTGTTGCGTTTGATACTTTGAAGTCCTGCTGACAAGCTCCGGCCACCATATGCTGCTTGCCCCAAAGATATTTGATAGCTATCAGCAAGGAGTCGGCGTTCGGCTCAATATTATTTTCTGTATGGCTGAGATCTTCTGAACAAATTACAAAAATTAATAGACTTGTATCTGCTTAGCTCATTTTATGAGCCAATTGCAAGACGATTTCAAGATCCGATTTCACTATAGTTTACGAGTTACATGCAATGTAAGGGACCGTTCGTTATTTTTGCCCAGTGTTGATACCGAAGCGAAGCGGGGTCGGTAACTCACATTTTGGCAACATCGAAGGTTGGGTAATTTTATTTTGGCCGCCACTTTCAACTGATATTTCCTTTCCTTTGATGATTAACCCTTGTCCTGCTACTGACGTGTATACACGTTTTCGAAACAAGTCAAAAGTAGCAACATAGAACCAATCAGATAGTTAGTCCCTGGCGATCAACCAATCAGCAATCGATGAAGCAACTTCCAGTCTTCATTTAACTAGTTTTATGAGCAGGACAAGGGTTAAATTAATCGATTCCCGGCAGTGTCATATAACTTACTTGCTATCCTTGCGTCCTCTGATTTATTCTATCCACATTTGATCTACAACATGGATGACGTAATGCACTTGATAGCAGCTTGAAGGATATCTGTTTTTTTTCTGTCTACATTCGCTTGATATAATATGATGTACATTTTAGAAGGATATCTGTGTTTTTTTCTGTCCACACTTGTTTAATTATAATAATATGATGTGATTTTAGAGGTTTGGGTAATTGTCTTTCTTAGCTACCTGAAGGTTGAGTGAAACAAAACATAAAACTTTTTGCTTCTCTTCGGCACCAACCCCAGGCATGAATAATGAGCGGTCCCTAAATACGATCATATACATTTGTGCGATGATGGTGAAAAAGTTTACGCAATTTTTCCGTCATACTGTACAGATATTAATAACCAAGGTACGATCTCATCATTTTTATAATCCACTTAAAACTATAAAACCCTCCATTATGAGAAGAAAATTCATCTGTACAATTCTACTACAGATCATATAAGCTTAACAGTTGTTGGGTCAATGTTTTGGCGTTGCCATGACAATTCACAATCGATGCGTCATCTACTTTATCTGCATTCAAACTGGCGACCTTTCGTATGATAATACGATTTAATTTGTTTATATTTAAATAATCCATTTCCAACCAAACTGAATCAACTGTTACAATTTAATTAATTTGATGTACGCTTTGAAATGTCCAAAACTAAATGCATTGATCTTACTAGGTAGAGTTTTTGCAAGCAACGTTTGCAGAAAATGACTGACTTGAAAAAGATTGAAAATTCAATCCGGTTTTAAGCAACTTGAATAACAATTCCTTAAAAGGTAAAATTCCCCGCATGCAGATGGTCGTCATAGCAATTGTACATTTTGGGGAAGCGGTACAAAAGTTTTCGGCAAAAGAAACAGCGGTATTTTAAGTACATTTCTGCAAGTAATGTTTTGGTAGCTCATCTGAGAAACCGCCATTATTGAATTCGGCAAAATCATCTGAAGGGAAAGTCAAACAGCTGACACGTTCAAATTGAAGCCGGAGGATATGCATCGTAATAGAATTCACGACTTATTGAAAATGTTTTCCGTTTCACTAACCTGATGATGTGATCTTTAAATTTCAACGCTAGTTGTTCTCTCACCGATGATTTCACCTGAAACGAAAAATATCAGTCGTTTTATTGGAGAAATTTATCAAGATTGTCAAAGATTTCACAAAATGAATGGCGAAAATGATATTGAACAAAACATCTAATGAAATTACATAATTGACGGAGATATTGGGTGGGGTAAGAAAATTCAATGTGGCACGAAAATCATAGAGAAATATTCCTACGCCTTCCGACCAAGCCTATCGCAAAAGGCAAATCATGCTAATCAACGCAGAAATGCTACAAAACTGGATACGTCCTCGTCACCATAACGCTATAAAATCTATCATTTATCAAATCTACCAACCAATTTGCTAGTTTCTTCCCACCAGATAAAAACAACAAACAGCTAAAAGTAAATATCAAAGTTTTCAAATACCGAATGAAATGCTTTTCTTCTTCGTTCCCTTTTATAAGTCCGTCCCTCCGCAAAGCATTGAAGCTCCTGACTATTACATGACTATACAGGCTCGTGCAACGTATTATAATATCCGAACATTTACGATTAATGCCATCGAAGGAGCATCCCCGGTGTTTATAATCCTCAAACTATAAAACAATCATTGTTTTTTGATGTTCTAACAATCACCCCATCATCTTTAGAAGCCATATTTCTAAAGAAAAATTTCATAAACTTGCCGCCTTAAATCTCTCAGCTGGGTATCGAAATGTGATACTAATCCGAAACTATTTCGAAAAATTTAAAGAAAACATGTTATGCTTGAAGAAATAACGAAACTATGCAGAAAGAACCCTCGAGAAATGACGCAGTGTATTGCAAAACCTAGACCACACAGCTAGTGTTGTAAATTTACAAAATTTGGCAGAGATGTTGGATAACGCGAATTATTCAAGCTGTTTCATTGTGAAATTCTTTACTTATCATCTTTCAGAGAAAATCGAAACTCAGAAGGCGAAGGGTCCTGTGTGGTAACCTAGAACCCAGACTTCGTTAATTCGTAAGCAAATATGTTTATACTTTAAAACATCACGAATGTATTACAAACATACCTTGATTTGATTTTATCTTTGTAATTGGTCGATGATTTTGAGTCTTTTTGTGGAGATTTCTAGTGGCTTGAACAGAGCAGCGATTTTTGGTCCTACACCAACAACACCGCTCTTGAACTGAAAGCAATATAAGAAGCGCACGTGATTTTATCTAACATGGCGGACTGTTTGATCAGGGTGAATACACACTCTAAATGCATGCCATAAATTCCTTAAAGAACATCTCCAGATAATTGTCTTACGCGTCGTTTTGTTATGATGTCTTTATATAGATCTAGTTTTTGCTATTTAGATCTTTGTAAAATCCATTAAAAGATGTATTATGCTATAAAATAGGGAAGGTTAATTCTAATAAAAGAGAGCTTATAGACCCCCTGTTACTTTTTGCCTTATTGGGCGGGGAATTTCTGCTGAAATTACGAGCAATTACAGACGAAAAGAACATCTGGGAATGCTTTCAACTATTGCCTTAAAATTAATTGATTAACTGATTGAAATAATTGGACCTAATCAACTTTCACTGTTCGGCGCTTGCCGCATATTGTAATTTCAAGACATGGATACCGTCGTAGCATAGAAAGACAAACGATTTGTTGGAAGCATCGACGAGAAATGTAAATATCCTTCGCGGTAAATTCTTCCATGATAATTGTCTGTTTTTGCTATCTTTCGTGGGAACCTAAGACGCTACAACGCCAAAGCATTGCAAAATTTTGTTCTGCCAAAATTACTGAAAAAATAAACGTAATTCGATGTAATGTCATTATCACAATTTTCTTCGCCATTCTAAAAGTCAGAAAGCAAAGTTTATCTCGCAAAGGAAGGAATTTTACCGATACGAATAGCTCACGGAATCAAGGAGAAATTAGGTAAAATTTTCTTTGATAAAGCACAGAGCTTGTTCTATTTTTTCCAGTCAACTCGAAGCAAAATATCGAATGCAAACATGCGAGCGGATAAATTTGGTACGCAGGATGTTGCTACATGACTTCATAACAACTTATCTAAATTTGGCTTGCAGTGGAAATGAACTCAAACATTAATCAATATTATTTTAACTCAGTAAATCATTTCAGTGCTTCAATACATGTCTTGCATTGCATTTGAGATTTGAATAAGCAATGAAGGACTTTTGAATACCAAAAAACAACACTGTGGAAAAACGTGCAGCTGGTCTTGGAAACTTGTAAATTCGAGATGAGTATTTCTAAAAATGGGTGTATAAAGCTCGATTGTTTTCCACTTTGCTAACCGGTAGAGAGATTAGACCTTCTCAAATTAAGGTTTCCTGAATCAAAATATCGCGAATTGTCGAACAGCAGAACTTTCTCGAAGTTGGCACGTTCGATCACCAGCTTCAACATTTTTTCTTACTTTTTGAGGTTAGTAGTAATCGATCTTCTAAATCAAATTTTGGGAAAGACACATATCAGATCTTAATTTTGATAAGGTGATAGCTATCTTTCTGGATTTAAAATTGGTCAGAAAAGTCACAAGTTATAGGAAGAAAGTTTTGAAATCGTCAAAAGGATTTTTTGACCTTCTCATGAACATAATAACATTTTTTCTGGGATTAATTTAATCCTTTAATTAATTAAATAATGACTGCAGTAAATGAATATATGATAACGTAGCGATATAAAATGGATGGAATGGAATTTCAGCTCGATTGAGTTGATTCAAATTCAAGTGGCGCCACCATCTAACAAAACATAACATTTCTTTCTTGTTTCGTTAACAAACAAACCATTGGTCACAATAAAGTTATTTCTCGAAGGAGTAAAAGATTATGCAATGGCGTATTCACTTGAGGAGTGCATTTTAAACAAAAACGTTCTTCAGCCTCCAAGTTTCCTATTTTGCTTGCTAAAATCTCTCGTTTAGTGTGAGTTCGTTGAATTTTGCAACGATCTGCTCTTGAGAAAGCTTTTATTTGACTTCGTGTTCGCCATCTTCTCGCTTGCTCTCAAAGATAAATTATTTGGAGAAATTTACTGACCCCATAAACAGGAGTAATATTCCCACAGCTGCATGGTTAACACTAAGCCGTGCAGTTGCCATGGTACAGTCAAACATTTATTAGCGGATACCTCTATAGAGCAGCCACCTGTGTATAAAGACCACTCTTCATAACCCCAAAATGACACTTTCTATAAAAATCAACCTGGACAGAAAGACCACATGTCTATGAAGGTCATTTTTGTCAGGCCCCAGAGGTGACCGTTATAAACAATTTTCGCTATAAAGATTATCCTAATTATTGCGGAATACTTTCTGCCGTTTGTTGATTTTCCCAGAAATGAAAAGTTGTGTTTACCAAGCTTGAAATATCGCAGGTGCATCGTAAAATCCTTCAAGTTGCGTTTACTGTGTTGACCATGAGGGGAAGAAATTTGTATTTAAGCAAATGGGGCACAGAAATTTTAACTTCAGTTGATTAAATTTGTATGTGAGATCACGGTATATCAAAGTTCAACAAATACCACGGTTACAATTGAAGTTTCAAATCAGACTGACGTTGAATTTGTAAACGCAGCTGCAGCTTGTAAAGGCGAAACAAGTGAAAAGTACTGCTTCCAAAACTGTTTCTTTTGTAAGAAATAGCAAAAAAGTGATTAAGAATTTCAGCTGCAGCATATCACGATCATTCCGCCCGCGATTCTAACAACATTCTGAAGAATATTCCTCAAAGGCATATCGCAAATCCTGAGGATTTCCATATATTATTTAGGCAAAATTCCACTAACATTATTTTAGCTAATTTATGTGTTTCTCCTTTTCGAGTACTCGCTCGCATGATAAGCCTCCAATTTTCCTATTTTGCTGGCAAGAATCTCTTGTTTAATGTGAGTTCTTTGAATTTTGTAGAATTCAATTCGTACACCGAACATGCTGCTGAATACCAGCCTATACCACCGATAAATGACGGAAACATTAAATACTTAACATCATTAAAAATTTTCCACAACTTACAGTATGAGTATATGATTAAAATTAAAAACTATGCTAATAGTCTAAATAATCTATTACTTCACTTGATATGCATTTATTTTAACAATGTAAATAATCTACATCTATGTAAATTCTTTTTAAATTATCATATTGAAGCACCGTCCAATTTTAACCACAATGTAAGTTGCCATTATGTAGGCGTGGTTTTAAAAAAAACTGTAGTCCTATATTGATTTTGCATTCAGGAATTAATGTTTTCAATTGCATTGATGTTTGTTTGTTTCTTTGTTTCTTTGTTTGTTTGTTTTTATTACCAATATATCTCAATACAGGTGTGTGGTAAGTACATACAAGATGATAGATTTTCAAAAATGGGCTGATACCTGGCAATTGTCAATAGTAGCAGCAGCAAAATGCTCTGCTCTGCATATTGGTCTTCACAATCTCGCTTTGATTACCAACTGCAGAACTGCACTTTATCAAAAGTTGATCAATCCATTGGCAATCTTGGTGTTTTGGCCAGCCCTGGCCTGAATTTCTCGCAGCACTGTACTCACATAATTCTCGACTAGACCAAATTTATTTGTTCAACATGATGGTAAGAATGTCAAATACAATTTAAATAATTTCCCTAGAATTGAGAACTACGTAAACTAGATTTATACATATTTACAATAATACATATCTAATTCAGTTAACATACAATTTACCTAGTACTAATTACACTTAAAATAGCCTAAAAATTTCGCTAGATAATAAAGTTAAAAATCTCGTTTAAACCAACAGGATATTGAATTGAACCTAGGATGGATGAAGCATTTTGCCGCATTGGACTGCAATTGCTATCCTCTGCTTAAGAAAGCAACGGGCTTTTGGCATACCCGTAACCTTGATTAATTCTCGTCCGATCCTATTTACAACCTTTCTTCCGCCGTCTCCATAGGCTCCCAAAGTTTCCACCACCACAGGCTCTACTACGTAATTGTTACTGAGCTTGCAATATTTCTTTTTTTTCTCTCTGCTCTGCTTCTTCTGCAGCGGCGCCGGTCTGAGCGGATGTCTTGGCAAGGTGGCATGGGCCAGGGTGTTCACGCAGGTGAAATCCCATACAAGACACCTTTCCAAGTGCCATGGGATCTGAGTAAGCCCGTCGGGTCTTTTTCCGTCATCTCTTGAAAGACCTGATGGTTCCAGAACACTAACAGCAGGAATTCTTGCTGAGGCAAAGGCTCGGCAGATAATTTTGTTCACTTCTGCGTGTCTTGACCACTGGCCGGCTGCTCTTCTACAGGAAAGATCGTGTGTGCTTCGGTTGTCCACGTGTTCTCCACAAATGCATTGATGGGGGACGCAGACGATAGACCAAAGACGGAGGGCTGTAGCTACTCGTGGCTGCGAATCTGACATTTATTAAGAGCATTTATTTTGTTGTATGATGTATCATGTATCTGCTCCGTGCAAAAAAGCTTTGTAAGCTTATCGGATTTTTCAGATTAAATGATGATGATGATGATGATGATGATGATGATGATGATGATGATGATGATTTATCGTTAACGTTCGTCCGATTTTGGAATACGTAACACCGGTATTCTCGCTCCATCTTCAAAAGGACGTTAATGTAATCGAGAGAGTGCAGAGAATATACACCAAACAGATATGTATTCGCTGTTTTGGTAATGCTTCTGCATCATACAAGGAGCGCCTCCAACGTCTAAACATGGAGTCACTGAAAAATCGACGTATAACTTTGGATTTGAGTATCTTTTATAAGGTCGTCAACAAATTAGTTTACATTTAACTTCCAAGTGTTTTCAAGCTGCCGACACGAAGTCACGGATTGTGTTTTGACATTTCTAGAATCATGTAGTCAGGGTATGCAACTCTTTGCCAGAAGAAGTATAGTCTATTCCAAATCTTTATCTGTATTCAAATCTAGACTCCCGTCACACGCGGGTATCGCCCGCTGATTTTGATTTTTACATTTGTAATTGTATTTAAACAACCGTTTAGTGTTAGCGTGCTTGTTACCTTCTATACGTATATTCCTTTGAATTTTCTTTTTGAAAAATTTCAAATAAAGACAGATCCATGATGATGATGATGATGATGATGATGATGATGATGATGATGATGATGATGATGATGATGATGATGATGGAACATCAACATTGCGTCGATGTGATATACATTGACCTTGCCAAAGCCTTTGACTCTGTTGTTCTTCGCAAACTATTAATTAAGCTAGAGTCTTATGGGATAATCGGTCCACTACTACGCTGGATCAAGATTAATTTATCTGACCGAACACAAAGTGTTCGCGTAGGACATCACTTTTCGGAGAAGAGCAATTGCATTAGTGGAGTCCCGCAGGAATCAGTTCTCGGACCGTTGCTTTTTATATTATACATCAACGACTGTCCTGAGATATTTCGTTCATCTACTTGTAAATATTCGCTGATGATATGAAGGTGTACACTGTATATCAAGTCAAAGATTCGTTCTCACCAAATATATTAAATTTTCAACAATCGATGGTCGTCTTCGAACATTGGGCTCAAACTTGGCAATTTAGAATCGCAGCAGAAAAATACTATGCCATGCACATTGGACTCCGAAATTATCAAGTCAATTACAGCCTTAATGACTTGGTCCTTCCAAAGGTTGGGGCATCTATACGTGATCTTGGGATTTTTGTTAGTCCTGATTTAAAATCCTCCGCCCATTGTTTAACAGTATCTCGAACAGCCCATCGTATTGCCAACTACCCTTTGAAGGCATTGCGCCTGGAATAATGTGGAACATCTTCTTCGTGGTTTTATGGTATACGTGAGACCGAAACTGGAGTATTCCACGCAACTATTTCCCCCCTAGTTATAGAAGGACATTGCTGCACTGGAAAAAGTACAACGTAGATTCACGAAATCTGTTTACGTGCGTAGCTATGATGGAACTCCTCCACCGTCTCACCGTCTATGCAATCGTTGGAAGATAGGCGAACTTACTTTGATTTATGCTTTTTTACAAAGTCCTTCGCTGCAAAGTCAAACTTAAACTTTGCTCAAACTGTTGTTCCTCTCGCTACTATAACTCGTGGACATA
This sequence comes from Calvadosia cruxmelitensis, assembly GCA_900245855.1. Lineage (NCBI taxonomy): Eukaryota > Metazoa > Cnidaria > Staurozoa > Stauromedusae > Kishinouyeidae > Calvadosia > Calvadosia cruxmelitensis. Next base: position 28,011 of record OFHS01001023.1, read on the forward strand.
ATCGGAGGTTTCGTGTTGACAGTTCAAAGCTAAATGCCGCATAATATTATTTTAGTTCAGCTGCGTAGTTCGAAAGTGGAATTTACTTTCGCAAGAGATCGTTGATGCATCCTCATCATTCCATTTGTTTAAAACAAAATTATCAAAAAGCTTATGGAATTAATTAATTTAATTAATTTACTTATTTACTAATTTAACCGTGTAGTATAAGTGCACTTGTGCCTTCTATTCATGTATTCTGTTTGAATTGATTTTTGTGGTTTGTTGGTTATGATGTTTGTCTGTTTGTTTGTTTCTTTTATTACCAATATACCTCAATACAGGTGTGTGGTAAGTACACACAATATTTTATTACACGTTAATTCAAGGTCGCAAGACCATAAAAGAACAATATTTACAAAATGAACTAATAAAGGAATAATATTACAAGATCATAAGAACATATATTGCTGTAAAAGGTTATTATTTCGTATTTCGTAAACTAAACGATTTCTTTAGATAAGTTCCAAGATGATGATGATGATGATGATATTTGTTTGTTTGTTTGTTTGTTTTCTTTTATTACCAATATACCTTAATACAGGTGTGTGGTAAATGTTGTTACAAGTACAAGTTAGTTCAAGGTCGCAAGACCATATAGAACAATATTTACAAAAGGTACTAATAACGTAATATAATATTACAAGGTCATAAGAGCATATATTCTGAAAAAAAATTATTTCGTATTTCGTAAACTAAACGATTTTTTTAGATAAATTCCGAGATAATTATAAGGTTTCATACAATCATGATTAAAGAGTAAGTTTAGTTTTTCTAGAGACGTTATATATCGAAATTTAGGAATAATCAGTTCAACATTAATATAAAATTGTTTACGGTGTTCTTTATTAAAGGGACCAGAAAAATAAATGATGATGATGATGTTACTGTTCGTTCCAATACTGGACTATGCGTCTCAAGTGTATTCCCCACCCGTCTACAGAAGGACATTTTGGTTGAGAAAGTGCAAAGAAGGTTTACGGAAAAGATTTTTCAACATTGCTATGATAGTTCACCTTCCTACGAGGAGCGTCTCAAGCAGTTGGATCTGCAATCCCTAGAAGAACGACGTTGTCACGCAGATTTATGTATGTTTTACAAGATTATAAACAGCTACGTTAACATTGAGCTCCCAGCGGACATCAAATCATTACCCTCAAAGACTCGTGAAAACTCAAAGCGATTTCACGTAGAGACCACCAAATTGAACACCAGGCATTATTATTTTTGTAACCGTGTCGTCCGCCTGTGGAACTTGCTTTCAGAAGATGTTGTGTCCTCACCATCACTTAGATTATTTAAAATGAAAGTTATATCTGAATTAATGTAATGAAATAGTATTTGATATGTTTGTAATCCGTATAGTATAAGTGCACATTTAATGGTGCCTTCTATGCGTGTAGTCTTGAACTCTTGATTGATTTTTACCAATAAAGACACATGAATGATGATGATGATGATGATGATGATGATGATNCAAACACAGTCGCTCTTCGAGCAACTCTCGTTTGTATCTTCCTGTTTGAATCCTTAAATTGTGAGAACTGGTTCTTAATTTGATGATGATGATGATGATGATGATGATGATGATGATGATGATGATGATGACGATGATGATGATGATACGTTTCCGTATTACGATTCATTGCGACCGACCACCCAGCGACTGTAAAGCAGTAAGTCCCCAGACTGTCTGCAGATCCATTCTTACTAAGTATGATTATCCAATGGTGCCAAAATTAGTCAATGCAGACACTTCAATTGAGGAAGATAACTTTTCTTCGGCCTCTTGATAAAACAGGAAACGGGGGTCAGTGTTTAAGGCTGATGTGTATAACTTTCTATCACACCGTTTGATCGGACAGGATAAAGGGTGGAGTATAGGGCAAGGTTTAGAGACATGATGATGTCATTATTACTTTCCATTGACATCCGTATGCATCGACACACGATTTCTAGTATCATATCAAAGCTGATTTTTCACGTTATTTAAAACGTTTGGCGGATTAAGAGTCACAGTCAGTTAATGCATTTTGACTTCAACAGCAGCAACTGGAAATGCCATCAGAGACTACATCATAGCATTAAGAAGAATTAAAAGACAATGTCCATAATTCAACGAAGGCAATATACTATGCAGTATACACAGCCGTCTGTCAAAGTCGCACAAGGGTTGTACCACGAACGTCGTTAAAGCACCGCGTATACATACATGTCGCAAGAGCGCTGAGCTACACGCTTGTATTTACTCGAGAAAGCTTCCACCATCTCGACTCATGGTACTACATACCTTGCCTGAAGTTCCTGTTATGATTAAAACGCCAAATCTCTTCTGCTGTACTGCAATCAATCGCAACGGCAAGTACATCGATCTCCGCGGAGCTTCACACTAACTTCTCCTTTCTCTTATCGATTTCTCTATATGAAATCTCGCCTGTTTAGATATCTACAACCAAAATTCCATTTACTTGAGTCCAGCACTATTCACGTAAGCCTTACCGCAAAGGGCATAAGTTGCAGTAGCTGTAAGTGAATTAGGATTAACAACCCACAAATCCAAACATCACTTCTCACTTTCGCCATTAAATTATAAATTTCAGGAGAAAGGTCACTACTAACAACTTTACTGAAAGTATAAGCCAGGGACTCCTTATCAAATTATTATAACCATTATTTTCTAAGAAAGTTTTCTTGTTAGATAAATAGACAGCTTGTGAACGGAAATCGAATAATCTTATTACAATAACGAACCACAAATCCTTTAAGAATCGGCCATTGGCAGTTAAAAGTGATATCGGAACCTTGAAACATTATAGGGGTCGGAATGGCGAGTGGTTCTGCCAAGTTTCCAAAGCGGATTTCTACGCTTATACGCTATTTTGATTTTTCATTTGAATAACAAGCTAATTCGCTAGCCTCTTTCCAATGCTACTCTTTTTCAAATGATCACCGTAAAAGGATGTCATCTTGTTGAACTGCCTTGCAATCAGCTGTTTACAAAAGAAGTCAGCATCTATTCTTTACGTGGACATTCTCAAAAGCTACGAAGTAGATACACTCCTCATAATAATCAGTGTATGTTTTCTCTTTGTAATTGTGTCGTTCCCCTTTGGAACTCATTACCAGACGATGTGGTGTCGTCAGAGTCGCTCTATTCATTTAAAAGTAAGTTAGATAATGTTAACCTTTCACAATTTTGTAAATCGTTTTATGCTGTATATAAGTGCAAATCCTTCTTGCATGTACTTGCCTGCCAAATGTAGATAGATTATATTTCAACCAAAAACCGTGTCGAATTACAAAGATACAACTGTACTAACATGCACTTAATAAATACACGAAAACTTGACGATACCCCGTAAGCACGAGTGCTTGTTTGTTTGGGGTTCGCAAATGTAAGTGTCAGTATTTTCAACATCTTTGAAAAATAAATCAAATCAAATCAAATCAAATCAAATCATAGAACCAGCTCCAGCTTGTCTCGTGTGAGTGATTCTAAATTTCAAAGATGTAAAGCGAGGCATTTGAAATATCTTTATCAGGCCTTTCGAAAATTACCACAAAATTGCTTCAGTTAACCTATGCAAACTCTGGCGTCTTAAAAGGGATTTGCTCGAACAAATTTAGTTAGTGTTCAGTCTCTTCGAATCACTAACAAATCGCAGACATCATTGTTTTCAATTAGTCTGCATCTATATTCCGGTCTTTCCGGGGAACTTTTGGCAGAAGTACAACACTTGCCTTGGGGGATTCTGTACAGCAGAGTCGGTTTTATTTTATAGTATTTTGTTGTTAATTCGAGGACTATATCTTGTATAGTCTCATACTTCAGAGTATGGTTTCTTACTTAGAACATTATGAGGTCACGGTGGAGTGTCCCTTCGATGTAATAGGGGATTATACTTAACATTGACATGAGCAAAATTTATGTTTTCTAAGCTAAACATGACCGTAGAATTCGAATCTGCTAATTATTTTTCAGTTTTATCGAACATAAGCGGAGTAATAGAC
>OFHS01001024.1:0-25356 GCA_900245855.1 Calvadosia cruxmelitensis
AAACCGTCACCTTGCTTTTACACCCTATATAATGAAACAGACTTTTGTCCGCTATGGCGCCCCATAAATTGCATTAGCCCTGCGTAAATCGATATCGTGCTGCTGGCTAATACGCCCAAATGATACTTTGACATTTCCTAATTTTTCAGGCATTTCAATTATTCTTGACATTTCTTAATTTTTATTTGTATTTGAATTCCAGATTTTTCATCAGTTCTTTTCTTTGCTTTTCTTAATACTCCACAAACTTGTATACATATTTCTATACTTTTTGCTAGAATGTATTGAGCAATAGCAATTTATAAAACTGTAACTCTAGGACATCCCAAACAAACAAGCAATTGCGCTTATGGGATGATCCTGAGCATGTATTTTTTACTTCAAAGTTCAAAATATTATTTGTATTTAATTATCGTTGTTTGATGGTCAAGAAAGATATACCTATCTATCTATCTACTGTACATGGAATTAAGTTAAAATAGAATTGGTCGTGATGTGAGGCGTGACCAGTATTGTACATTCAATTTCACATCGCTCGCTGCCTACAGTAAATGAAGAGTCCCAATCATGGCTCCTAACTTTGCCTACCGTTTGACTTGCAACACAATTATCTTAGGATAAAAATGACAAATTCTGGCAATAACCGTGTCTAACCAATAGTTTCTGAAAATTACATTACATCTCGGACAGCTAGAAGTTTTATGTGGTTCTACAAAGGCATCCACAAGATAGCTTGGATCGATCCATAGAACTATTATCAGCAATCATTCTTCCTTCGCACTGTGCGTGACTGGAATGCTCTACAGAGAAACCAGAGAAACATTGTATATTCCAAATCGCTTGCAGCATTCAAATCTGAACTTTTAACTTAAGGTGCATTCATTTTAACAATGTAAATAATCTACTCTACAGCTATGTTTCCGCTGTTGCTATGCAGTTCTTTGTAAATTTTTAATGTTACGCACCGTTCGATATTAACCATAACTTAAGTTGCCATTATGTGAACTCTTTTTACAAGCTTATACTATATTGATTTAGCCATCAGGAATTGATGTTTTCAATTAAATGGAAGATGATGATGATGATGATCCTTCAACAGCAATGCTGGGATCCAAAATCAAAAGATATCTATTTCAAAGATTGTCCGTCGCAATTCAAAGAGGCCTCGTATGTGATGGAACCATCGATTCACCAGCACAGCCAGCAGATTTTAATGCCGTGACTTGGCACCCGTACTAGAATTGTTGTAAATCTACTAGATGTTAAATTAGGATTGTTTTGCAGTAATATGATTAAAGATATAACCAAACGACGAAAACAAATAAATCCATCATAACAGGTAGAGGATCTCCGGGTACTGATAAGACCTTTAAATTATTTTTTTAATAGGCTGTACCCAACGGGAGCTGAATTATGGCACTCCAAAAATAAAATTAATTATATTCCCGAAACTATTAACATTCAACGTACGACGCACTTGGGAATGCCTGTGTGATAAAGGGCCAGAATGCTCAGACCATCTTAAAAGCGAACGGGAGTTTAAGCGTGATGCTTGCATAGCTTGCACATCAGCAAATTCTCTAATGAGTCCCCTGGCAGGAATGAAACTTACGTCAGATCATGCCTTTAGCTATTAAACTACCCCAAAATATTCCTGGAAATTGTTCATTATCTGCAACAGGGAGCAGCAATCTCACGACAAGAAGTTGTCATGCAATCAGTTGAGGTGACACGCGATGCGAAATCGTATTCCGCTTTAATTTCAACCAAAACCTCTCAGGTTACATAAGAATTGCGAAGCAAACAGTTTCTCACTAGACACCAACACCTATCCGACTTTGGGATGTTCTATCAACTAAATATTTCAAAATAACTACTACAGAATGACGTCATTTGGAAGCAGCTAATTAGCATAAAAGGCAATGCAAGTACAATGAGAGTGGAGGCTTTCTAGAAGCTTCTATGATGTAGCGAACAGCGATCTGCTAACGGCGGAATCAGTAACTCAGAGGCTAGGTCCTATGGTTTGACTCAATGGATAATGTCTAACGTGGAGGCATTTCTGTGCAAACTATTTCAAACGTAATATAACACTAAAGCCCTTGAGACAAAACTACTATAGAAAGAATATCAGAAAACAGAGAAAATACCATAAACTAATAAAGAAGCATGCGGTTTGATTTTAAGTGACTTTATTTATAAAACTGTTGGCCAAACCGAGGGCCCTCGTTGTGAGGCGGATACCTCCTTTGCATGTCTGTTCTTGTCCGTTGTTGCCAGTCATCTGGCGGTCGCACCATACCCTGCATGGGATTCCCTGGGTGCCACACATTATCAACATGTCCCATAGCATCGACTCTAGAATGGGGAACCACTGTCCGTTGTCCATGACCTGTTTCATGGAGACCCCCTCCCCTAAACTGTCCCCCTGCATTGTCCTGACGAGATGGGGCAACAGCTGGCATCCCGGGGCCTGATAGGTAAGCAGCATTAGCCGAACTATGAGGCATGAAATGTTCTTGCATGTGGGGTGGGACAGCCATTCCCGAGAGGTGAGTTTGGTCTGGTCCGTAGGGTGGCTGTTGTGGATTCATTGGTGGTGGGAACGGCTGAGGAGGGATGGGCCTGTATTGGTTCCCCCCATGCATTCTAGGTCCATCGCGAAACATTGCGTCTGGCATCTGCATCCCTTGCATCATGCCATAGCTGTCCATGGGGCCTTGTCTTGGCATTCCTAAACCCTGGGGTGGCCTAACAGCCCCGTGGAATTGGGTGTCGAAGAATGGCATTCGCACAGTCTGTTGATACTTCTGCTCAAGCGGTTTCATGTCGGCATCAAGGTTCAGCGGGCCATCTCGTTGGTGGCGATGTCGTATGTGTGCCAATAAGTCTCTCTGGGATAGGTAGCTACGCCTACATCCAGATATGCCATGGCGGCTACCACCAAATGAACAAACGTAGATTTGACCAATCCCAGCTGGCTCAATACGTTCAATCCGGGTTTCACATCTGCAAATTGAAACACAACATAAATTGATAGACAGCAAGCTGGAACAGGAAAAATAACTATATTTCCCAATAAACTGTCTTGTGCGTTTTAAAACTGCTCCAACACTCTTACTGAAAGTCAAACATCGTAACAACTGACACAAATAATTAACATGGTTACCGATGTTAATGTTTCTTTATATTGATTATTTATAAACTAATTGTTAAGCTTGCCTTCAAAACAATCATTGAAGAATGCTCGTGGGTACCATTCCAAAAATCAACTCAAAGTTTTAGAAACCAAAATATTTCTGTTCCTAAATTTCTCCTGCTTAGCTAGTAACAATAGTCCTGGGATGGTATTACGACGCTCTGAATATTGATTTGTACAACTTGTGATATCTAGTTTTATCTGCTCCGTGCAAAAAAGCTTTAAGCTTATCGGATTTTCAGAATAAATGACGATTGATTGATTGATATTTCTAACTTAAAACGTATGGCAATATTGCTTTGTCTCGAATGTTAATAATAAAATTATTCTTACGGCTCCCAAACAAACAAGAATCGAAGAAACATCGCCTAAAGGATGACCCAGATCATTTTCAAGGAATCAAAAATTAAATTAACTTTGTTGCATATATCTACTGCAGTGCCATTTTAAATGTTGAAAGGGCCTAAAAAAATTTACCCAAGGAGAGCCTAATTTTTAACGATTAAATAGCCCGAAACTTACTAGTGTTAAAATGTTCACCCATTGGCATATTGAAGATGTTGCTTTTGCCCACAAACAGCAAATTAGGAAATATTAGCTTGATAGCACTCTGCAGTTGATTGCGCACTACACTAGATCTCAATATACTGTAAATTTGAATTTTTGAATTTGAGAAGGGCCTATCCAGACTGAGGGCCTAAAGCACGTGCTTTGAGTGCCTACTGGTTAAAACGGCCCTGATCTACTGTATATTGGCAGTGTGCCTTAATAGTGAAGACATTTAAGTAGCATCTTAAAGTGTTTCTGCTACCGAAATCGACAAACCCCATATAAGTAGAACTCCATGAGAAAATACAATTGGCAAAAATAATTTTCCATTGAGACATTGAGAAACACAGATATCAACCATTGAACATCGCCTTTTGAGAAAACCTACTAGTAGAGAAACAGGGCGGAGGGTGGGACACAGGTATCTTCTCGAAAGTCGCACTTGGCAGTCAATATCTCTGGTTCTCGATGTCTCAATAAAAGAAATTCTTTTTCACTACTGTATTTTCTCATTGAGTTCTACATACAGGTGAAATATCGAATATTGTGGAAGTAGCACATGAAGAATGAATATGTGACATGATATCAACATCACGCTTAGAATGATACCTTACCTTGGACATTGACTTCTGGCTTTTTCGGCACACGTTAAACAGAAGACATGCTTGCAAGGATTCTGATCAAGAATAACAACATGCAACAAAAACAATGTAAAATAGCCATTCATGTTCACAAGAAGATCTGATAAGACATACTGAGGTCTTTTCATAAGATATGGTCACTTACAGGTGAAGAGATTGCTTTAATGGAGAGGGATTCAATTGAAAATCTGTCTATAAAAGCCACTCTTTGTAGCCCCAAAATGACATTTTCTATAGAAGTCAACCTGTACAGAAAGGCCACCTGTCTAAGGTCATTTTCATAAGGTCCCAAACGTGGCAATTATAGACAGGTTTCACTGTAGTCCCATGACACGTTATTAATATTATTTTATTAGCTGCCAGAGACAAACACATTATGGATGAAAGGTGGAGGTACGAAAGAGAAATTTCTTACAAAATCCATCACCCTCATTTAAAGTGCTGGCTTCCTTGTCTGGAACTATTGGTTGGACGTTTCCAGCACATCTGCACTGATAATAATTGTGTAGCTTGTCGCGATACATTAATCTCTCCCTCACCAGGGCAGCAACATAGTCCAAGCTGCAGGTCTAGCTGGGATTCGAACACTGTACCCGAGAAATTAAAACCACCGTTCCTGCCACTCAGCCATCAAGTCGTCACATATTATCATAACACAGGTGAATGCTTAATACAAGTTGTAGTTTGATGCAAGAAAATGTTCAGCTGCGTTGGAAAATAGCATAGAACAGGAAATGCGGAGAGAACACAAGTCTCATCATCTTTACACAATTGCCCATGTTGTGATAAACTTACCAATCTCCCGTATACAAGGACAGGCAAGGAACATTTCTCACAGACATGAATCATTGGGTCTTGAACTTTTTCGCCAACAAAAACAATCTGCAGTTGAAAACAATAAAACCTTCAAACAGAAAGAATATTATATAACCTACTTCAAATGACAGATTGATCATACATAATCGATCATGTTCTTGTTGGAACATCCAATTCCTCTTCTTTGTCATAACAAAGTCGTGGGGAAAATGTGATCGAGATAGAGAAATTGCAAAGTTTAACATACTAAACCTGCTTCAAAACAATTAATTTTTGGCAAGCAGCAAGTCTTTAGATGTGCGATTACTGTGTGTCAGAATGTGTTTTGTCAAATGCGCAAGAACGGCAGCGCGAATTTTTGAAGTTGAGAGAAGGGAAATTTCGACCTGGGTTTCGACCTCTGCATTCTTTTCGCTGGTAGTAAATATTCTCAAAAGTCGCCAGAAGTTGATGTTCAGAGCTTGATATCTCTGGTTCTCGATGTCTCAGTTGGAAAATTCTTTTTTGCCACTCGTATTTTCTCATTGCGCTCTATCCACATGTGAAATATTGAGTTTGGTGGCAGTAGCACTTTAAATTGGTGAGATTCTTGTGTGATTATCGTACCGATCAAATTACTCCGATATAAATTGCTCAGTGGGACCATTTTTGCCATCATGAGGAAATCACATGGATCAGCAACGGATAGAAAAAGTTGCCTTTCACAATGTCGATCTTCTTTATATTTCTCCAACCCGGCATTTTGGTGTGCATTGGCATATATTCTGGTGTATCATTTGAAGGTTTTCCATTCAGGAAGCAAATAGCATACGAAATATAGCTTCACCCTTGTCCTGCTACTGACGTGTATACACGTTTTCAAAACAAGTCAAAAGTAGCAACGCATAATCAATCAGATAGTTAGTCCTTAGCAAGCAACCAATCAGCAAATGATGAAGCGACTTCAAGTCTTCAACTAAACAATTTTATGAGCAGGACAGGGGTTAGCCAGTTTAATAAGTATAAATATTTGACACTTGTAAAACTAATATCCGCTTGTGCTCAACACCCTTTATTCAACTTCTACTGTATATGAAAGGGAAGAAATTACAGCTAAATAGCCTGAATGTTCGTGGCAGCTAGGGGCAAAAATATCTGTAGCCAAGTATGATATCTCTCACCCTCACTGTTTCTCATCAAATAAACAGAATTACAGAAACAATAATAAATACAAGCTGAAATTTACAGATACGTGGATAGTTGTCATCTCTACTATAAGACAACACATTCCATGGACATCACTTACCGGCTGACTCCAACTCAGATCTCGTTGGTTATGCTGAGCAAGCTTGTTTGTCACAGGATGCGACACAGTAGATGCCGACGGTTTGGATGTTTTAACATCACCTGAAAACACGACGGTTTTCATTATACAAAAAATATGTGAGAACAAGTTCATAACACTGTGAAGGTCACAGAACAAAATCGAATCCTTTTTCTGCACAGAAAAAATATTGCAATTTATTCACAAATTTACAACGGTATTCAACTTTGCTATAATTATGATGAGTACATCCAATAAAGAACTACAATTTGCAATAGGAATTAAATCAAATTCCAAGCAAAACTTCAACCAATTGATTAGCAAAATAGCAAATTCCCAAGTTAGCATTTATATTCAAGTAACATTAGTAGTGTCTCCTAGCACAAGCAAGGATTTCGGGCCGCAACAAGTAGGCACTTAGTAGTTGCTTAGAGATTGTCACATTTCTAAGGCGTCATATACTATACAATGGCAAGCCACATTAATATGCACGTCTTCTATTGTTTTTGTTCAACAAATGTACAGACGTAGTATCCTTTAAGCATGATAAGTATTGGCGCTCCTAGTTGGTCAATTTTGAAAAAAAGCAAAATGCTACTAACAGGATGCAGCTACTATAGCAGCACAAATTCAGCAGACGAGAGAACTGCATCGCTTTGCTCCTACAAAGTGTTAAGTGGCTTGATTTTTTAACAGAATTGACGCAATTTGGACAGAATGCTATATAGTAACAACTTAGCTGCCAGGGCCAATGGGAGGACTCAGTATAAAGCATCACAGTTGGTCAGCTCTAGCGGTAGTAAAATGGATGAAGAACCCACAGCCCTTATGACGGGAGGGCTAGCACAGATTATCTGCACAGTCATGTGATGGGTGGCGAGGGCAGCTTTACTTCTCACAATCACAAATCTGAGAATACTGAAGAGCAAGCAGAGGATGTCACATTGTGAATCACATGAGTGCACGCAGCGCCGCCTTCAAGAGTCAAGATGGGCTATAGCACTCCTTCTAATAAGGGGGCCAATATTAGATGGTGAAATATTCTGAAATTTACAGCTCTGTTAAAAATGATTTACTTGATACATCAGAAAACAATTTGCACATGCTTACACCAAGCAAAGTGAGATGCACTAATTAATTGGCAGTTTGGAGGTGGTTTCACTTTTCACAACCTAATTACTATACATTTGAATGCTGTGTCTATACAAATTGAAGCCCTAAAGCACGAGCTTTGAGTGCATACTTCATGAAATGGCTCTGAGTGCATGATACAAACAAGGAAAACACTATGGTTCAAACTGCTAAAGTTGTATTGTTAAAAGTCATGCTTGTGGCAAAAGTCGGAGCAGGGGTTCACTGATATAGCCAAAAGACTTTTAAACTCATCACCATAGATAAGCTGTTTGGCATGGGTGCTTGGTTTGGTGGGAGCTGCATGGATGCGAATAGCAGGAATCAGTTTGGTGGGGGCTGCTTCCCCGCGAATGGCAGTAGTCGAGATAGCAAACCTGTCAAACACAACCAAGCACCAGTCACACTGCTAAGTCAGTGGAATTCCAATGACTACCTGCTAATGAATTGAAGGGAGCGGCAGGGTGGGAAATTCCTAGCATCCCATCCATATCTATCGTGGTGCAAGGCCTAATGTTGCGTGCGATTTGCAGCAACTGCACAGATTCTGGTAAAGCAAATACTTTTGGATCTCGCAGGCAGTAGCAATGGCAAGGAGCTGCTGCTCACACCGCACCATCAAGGCCATGTGCGTGGTAATGAGATGCGCAGCAAGAATGCACTGTCTGATGACACACTACATCAATTAAGCCACACTGAGACCCCCCTGGCACGTCAGCACTATGGTGCGAGTCTAACCTAATCTAAATTACATTTAGCTACATATGAAAACGAGCAGTCTGGAAATCCAAACAGGTCGGCGTGAAAGATACGAAATGATACATTTGGAGGCTAGATCACAGGAAGTAGGAGAAAAGTGATAAGAGAAATGATTTGCTCCTGTTACTTAAATAATATACAGATCTACAGGTAGGCAAACTGCATATTTAGTTTTGTGGATTATAGACAGAATATAAATGCCATGTAGCCGGCTTCTATAGAACCAAAGAGAGATAAGCAAGAAGGCAAGACTAGGTGCTTGCTTGGTAGCTTACTGGCTTTATATCTGTATTTGTATCCAAGGACCGTGAGTAGTACCAGTAACTGTGAACTGAAGTACTATGCTTTGTAACTTAGTAGTTATTCCTTTTAAGTTGCTTATTTATCATCTATCACTACAATTTACTGTTGTAGCATTTATTAACAATGATTTTTCTTGTGCTACTCTCATGTCGACTTACATCCGTAAGATACATGTTGAAGGTAATTTATATGTATAAAATACTGTATTTTCAGATGTACCAGTAATAGCCGAACATTTGGTCCTTCGAAACTCCTCCAAAAATAAATCATTGGCTTCTACAGCGAATAATGATCACGCATGATGGGGAAAAAAATAGACAAAAAGAGGAAAAGAAGGCCAAGTTTGTGCTTTGTAAAACAATCTTTCCATAAAGAAATCGTCAAGAAATTTCAACATGAACACTTGAACAGTATATTACAACAAAATAGAATGAGTCAAGCAATTTAACCTACAGAGTTAAAACAGTAAGCCAAGTCTATAAGTCGTCAAAGGAACAAAAGCCATAAACAACTTCGGTTTCTAGTCTCTGTTAGAAGTTCTCAAAGTTTCTCTGAACACATTTCTGAACAAAACAAGCTGTTTTCATCTTGGTTGTACTAGTTAAACTGAGAAAAGTTTGTTGTTTGCGAAAGCTGCAGATATAACCTTTGCATCTCACTCCTATCTGTAAGGAACTATGATCCAACACTCCTTCGTAGATGTCAACCATGTTGGTTTTGGACCATGCAGTTGTAAAATTTGCATAACAATCAAACTACGCTGTGATTGGTGCATCAAAGAAAAAACTCTGACTTGAAATAGCACTTTTGCATAAAAACATATAAAAGACAACGCCATTTGCTCTAACGAAATTGCAGATCAGCTACTCTTAAGCGTATCAGGCCGGGGTCGATACAAATTTTTTTGGTCGGCTTATACAGTGAACCTATCATAAAACCCTCTATTTGGTCCTCAAAAACAGAGGTTGGCTTACCAGAAAGGCTTGTTTGGAATGCAAGAAGCACAACAAAAACGTACTGTGTTATATCTCTGCTCTACATCAAAACAGGGTAATTTTAACAGTGCTTAGTGCTAAAGTTTCCAAAATTCAGAGGCTTGAGCCACGCTAAACAACAAAATATTGCCAGTTCCACACCCAAGATATTTCAGCATAACATACAAAATTTCTAAACTGGCCGTTGCAGACCACCCTTTCCTGGACTTCTGAACTTTCTGTCACTGCCGAGATTTCGTTGAAAGTATCCTTTTCTGAAGATTGGCTCGGCTACCGTATCCTGCAATTTGCATGGTAGGCTTACCAGACTGGAATCTTTGTATTTTGCAGGGTGGAGAAAAAAATTTTCTGAAATACTTTGCGCGGTTGGCCTCTCGTTGATTTGACAAAAATGCGCGGTCCGGCTGCGATTATTTGCTTGAATAACAGAGTTATAGCAAGGGTTGCGCGGACAGGGCCTGTTTTTCTGATTAAAATGTCTGCAGCTGAGCTCAATTCTCAGAATCTGCGCGGCTGCGGATCCAGCAGGCCAGATTTGCGCGGCGGAGATCTCCGCCACGCAGTGCATAAATTCCAGTCCGGTAGGCCTACACAAATCTCCCAAACTTCCAAGTTAGATGAACTTATTAAAGCAAGAAGCCAGTTTAGACGAAACTATCGCATAATAATCACTGTTGACAAACAATAAGGCGATAATTGACTTCTTAAAACAGTAATCGGATCAGGTTACATGAGCCTTTTTGTTGTTCTCTTACGCCTACTTCAATACGAATATATAGAAAGTTGGAAACATTTTAATAGCCAAACAGAACAGAACATAGACTTGCTACAATGTTTGTTAAAATTGATGAATTAGTGCGTTAGAGTTTAAGGAACCAATTAAACTAACTTACCTTCATCATTCTCTTTCTTCTGCGGCACTGCTTCTGGTTTCGGTTTTGACTGTTTGGACGATTTTGGTTTGCCTTTCGGTTTCTTTAGCTTCAGCGAAATAGCTTTTCTGACAGGAGCTTGTCCACTACCAAGGTCACTTTGCATACTCTCTGCGTCCAGCTCAATGTCTGCAAAAGGATCAGTTGAAGGTAGGTACATTTTGAAGACAAAAACTAGAAAACCAGTGTTCATTTCTAAAAGAGATTTCTCTTACCGTCCGCCATGTTGCTTCTTCCATTCCAAAGCTAACATTGAAATGAGGCACAGCAGCCTCTCAGCATTCGTGATGGGCTGATTACGTAATCCTTCTGCTATTTTATTTCACATGATGAAGTGCTGAAATTGAAAACGCTTGTAGTCACTTTGAGTCTACATCTTTTGTGAAAAAATATTGATAGCAAACATCGTGTTACAAATCCTTTCTCAAGATGGAGGAATACGCAAGGGAGCCTTGGTAAGGCAAAATGAACAAAATTTATGAGAATATATTCTGTTTATTTCTGAAAGTGATAGAACACTAACGCTGATTTCTGTTTTTTTAGCCCGTACCGTATTGTTGATGATTGTGGCGGTGCTTTCGCTATGGGGGCCATTGGCGGCGGCCTATTTTCGTTCGTGAAAGGCTGGCGAAACTCACCTCCGGTAGGCACAATTTATTCTGCACATCTTTCACTTGCCGCAGAAGGGCATAACGACCAATATTTATAGTGAAAAAATAATTAAAAACCTGAGCCTTTCTATATTTGGTTCACTCCAATTTTTGTACTGCTCATTGCGCAGGAATGATGGTATGATTGGCAGGCCTCTGTCTTGCATTTAACTCGCTCTGTCCTACTCCGCTTGCAGCTCAGTAAAGCCTAAAGTAATTTGGTAAAAGATCATTCTCAAAAACAAGGTTGCATAAATAGTAAATCCAAGTCATGTCCTGTGAGTTTGTCTTTGCTGTCTGCAATGTTTCTGGTGTTCAAAAGCAATTTCACAATTTGTAGAAACGACTAGGCCCCTGACTGCATTTTATGCTGTGCGCGGAGAATTTATTCCCCGCGCAATCTCCACAACTGATCCGCGCATCCGCGCAAGCCTCTGATTTCGACTAATTTTATTGCATCTTCAAATATTGGAAGAAGAATTTGTAGACGAGTTCTATCCGCGCACCATCCGCGCATTCTCAAAATCGAAATTTATGTTCTCCGCGCAGCAAACACAGAATGCAGACTGGACTAGGCCTACTTTTAGACAACATCATCATCACCACCATTTATTCTGGAATCCGATAAGCTCACTGTTATGATCTTAATATAGAAGGTCACTGTTAAAGTGACACGCAAGCAAAACAAGGTCTCTCCGTAAACACATGTGGGTGGTCAAAAAAATCAGAAGAATAAAGTTATACTTGTGTGCATCTTAACAGGGTCATAGACTGCGAGGGAGCTTAGCAGCAGTGAAGACTAGAGCTCCTGTCCTTGGAGGTGTGTGGCAATGATAATGTTGTATATTCCAGTAACTTAATTTTGAATGTCTTTGTTGACTTTGTTTGCCCTTGCCTATTATGGTAACTTATAAATTGCATATTCACATTTAGCCACATTTATGGTACTGTCATGGGTTCCATGCTTCATGTTATCAGCTACTTTGGGCAATATTTAAATATGCTCTGTGTCGACTATTGCCATGAGGGTCATGGTAAGAGATATGGTATTGAACCCATGTTGTTGTTGTTTAATGCTGTTGGTCTTAACTACTTTTAACACTTGTCCTGCTATTGACGTGTATACACGTTTCCGAAACAATCTAAGAGTAGCGACATAACCAATCACATAGCTAGTCCCTCGAGATCAACCAATCAGCAATCAATAAAGCGACTTCAAGTCTTCATTTAACTAGTTTTATGAGTAGGACAAGGGTTAAGTACTGTTCAAGTATAGTTTAAATAAAAGATCTGCACTATAATATAACCCATCGACAGCACAAGCCCACTGCTTGGTTGTTTCAACACCTGTGATACCGTTCACGAGTTGTTGATGATATACTTCTTGTCGTGATTGTGGCTCTTGAGGCTCCTGAGGCATACTGCAGATGTAGGAGACTTAAATAGGAGGCTAGATTTCGTTTGGAAGAGACAAGTGCTTCTAATGCCACCAAACAATGCTTCCTTTTTGCAATTGATTAATGAAGAAAATTAAGTCTTGTGGTCACCTACCATAATTATTTAAAGGCTGTTAACCAACATTGTGTAGGAGTATCGTCCATCTTAGATTACGTGTGCAGCTAAGTCACCCCTTGTAATCTGTATATTGTAGCGCAGCATTTCTCTGCTTGCCCTTCCTTAAACATTGTTGTATATTTGTCCGTCAGCTGGTAGTCATCTCTGCTGTAATCCCGTTGCAAGTCATTCCGGTACATAGAATATCACTTGTACATATACATTCCTAAATTTTTAATTTATTATTATTTATGCAACTGGTATTGTATAAATAAGTCGAACAACCTCAAGAATCAGTTGTGCCACTGTATAGTATTTGCATGTAATGTCGATATACGTTATTAATCAATTGTATCAAGAACTGATTATGGGTTTTCGAATAAACTACTATCAATCAATCAATCAATCAATGTATGTCATAGCTAATCGCAGGAAATCTGTGTAGCATGATGTATTTTTTATAGCTCTATGTAAAAACGCATATAAATGCTTATTGGATTCTGAATAAAACTCTAAACTTTACTCTTTCCTTGGCGTTTGTCTAATATAGACTTCGACCTGACTCTCGCTCTTGGCTGGTACTAGTACACATTGCATAGATGGATTGTTGATGAATTTCTAACATTGATCTCATCCTTAGGAAACTTTGCTGTGTGGGGTGGTATGTTCAGCACGTTTGACTGTTGCCTCATCGCTGCCAGAGGCAAAGAGGATCCTTGGAACTCCATCGGAAGTGGCGCATTGACTGGTGCTGTACTCATGGCCCGTGGTACGTAAAATTCCAGTAAGCTGCGTTTATGTCAGAGGATTTGTCTGTGTCGAAACCGTTGTTCGCGTCAACGTCAACGTTACGTCAATTGTCGTTTGACATAAACGCCTTTGTCGGGAAGTTGAAGTGTCGTGGCGACAGTGTCGTGACGGCCTACGACATGGTTGAAGGCAACCCAGCACTGTCGGGTTTCAGCCGACACCAGACGACAACTAGGGGTGAAACTTAGGCGGGAAATGGAAATGGGCTCCACGACCACACAAAAAAAGATTGCTGTAATGGTCGAAAAAGCGGAAACATTTTGAAGCGCTCGCGTACAGATTGTTGAAAATGTTGTTCGTCTCCACTCAGCAAGCCAGAGCCGCTTCCTTGACGCGGATAGACAGTGGTGTGTTCACTGAGGAACTCAGAATTCGTGAACACATCTGGATTCACGGTCTGCCCGACCATTTTCAGGCAATCAAAACATGACACGAGTGAGCTGTTACAAAACTAGAAATAGATCTCTGTTCTTATTGGCTGACAGTGACGTGAACATCACTGTGTCGCAGGACAATGTTGTTGGACATAAACGGCCTGTTTTGCACGCCTGAGTGGCAGCGCTAATGAGACGATTTCGGAAAGTTGAAAGTCGTTGTCGGGTCGTCTGACATAAACGCGGCTTTAGTTTGTGAGAAACAGGATGAAAAAGTTAAAACCAATTATAATACCCCACCATGTAGTGCAACTAAACAGAAGGATGTTTAGTAAGGTGGATAAAAGATTAACTTTCAGATGGGTTGCACCGATTGATAGAAAAGTGGTTTGATCGGTGCCGATCAAGCAGTGATCAGTTTTGTTCAGTAATACCGATCCTGTCCCCGTTTGGCCAAAGAAATAACCAATCACGTGTTTTTGTAATAACAGATGCATGCTTTCACTGAAGTTCAAAATGATGCAATCATGCACAGTTACACACTTTCAGTTTGCAGCTGAACACAAAGAGAGCTAATTTTGCCAATAGTTGTTGCCTTAGCTGAAGCGCTTGCCTCTAACAATCCATGTGATAGTAAAACTGTGTTGCTCTAAACTTCCAAGGGCTTTTCTCTGATGATCGATCCGTGATCGGTTAATATTTGGTTCTGTGATTGGATCAGTTCAAATTAGTGTGTTTAGTGCAACCCTACTTTTAGATTTGCAACAGGATTCTTGCTAAAAAATTGCCCTAGTAAGTTCTGAATTTCATCTCTGTTTGTAGTCTGATCGAAATTGTTTTTGTTGTGGCAGCTGGACCGTCGGCAATGGTGCGATCTGCTGCTGTTGGTGGTATCCTGCTGGCGTTGATCGAAGGTGTTGGTATTATGATCACAAGAATGACCGCCGACCAATTTAAGCCTGGTGAGTTGTCAGTTCAATTGTCAGTTGTCTCAGTTGACATTTGCTCTGACAAGAAATCAAACTGACTAAGTTTCATCTTCACTGATTACGCTGTAGATGGAAAATAAATTAACAGTTGAGTTGGGAATGAGATGTGAGACTACACAAATCTTTTTATTCTCAACGCTTATGTCTGTTATTGAACCAACTAATTTCTGGCAACAGCATAACCTGAGGCCGTCACATCCTGCTTAATGTTAGTTACCAGTTTGTCTGATCTGCTGTACAGTTTCATCCTGCATAGTATGCTGCATATTGTTTATGTCAACCCAGCTGAGATATAACTCCCATGAGAATGAACTTGATCCTTTCGAACCATTTGAATGAAGTGGTTGCGAAGGCAAGAACCTAATTTCAAGGAGCCCATTCCACAGTGATAATTTCATCAAACTTGCAGAAAACATAGCTTGGCCTCAAGGCAGCCTATATAAAAACGCCTTCATTAGCTTCTGTGCCAATTTAATAATGGTCATTTTTGTAAAGCGCTTACACTATCAATTTTTGTTATTAAATGTTGACCTGGTTTGATCGTTGGCACTGTAGAGTGTGTAGGTTGAGACATTGATCAAAGACAGAGGCAAGTAAATGTAGTTGGATATATATAATTGTGGCAGATACGACGGAGGGTAGCCAGCCCGTCTGAAGGCTCGAGAGTACAGATTGCAAGAGAACGACATTACGAAATACAAGACATTTAAAGCGACTGACGGAGGGCGCTGATTGGCGGTCTGAGTGCTGACGTAAATGCTTGACGAGACCGTCTCAGCACTGGGCAGTATTTTTCAAAAACCATAATTTACAACCAAGGCTTTTTTGTTTTCCAGATGTAGTCAAATCCGTACTTGCCACTGATAGCAATTGCTGGGTTTGTACAAACAAACAAACAAACAAACAAACAAACACAGGCACTTGTGAGATATAGATATAAATTTTAGTATTAAATTGCGCTTTTGTGCTGGATTGTGTAAAGTTTAAATTTACAGTAGCAAGTGTAGTTGATTAGAAACCACTATGGGCAACGTTTTTATATACTTTTCTAATGTATACCAAGTATCGAATAATAACATCTAAAACCAGTTTTCCAATCAATTGATATCTGGTAGTCCCGCAGTTGGTACAGCTGTAGCTTCTTGCTTTTGATGTGTCACATGCAAGTTGCGATTATTGTATACTTCATAATTGTCTATTCTTCATCTCTTATGACTTCAGTGATGCCGCAAATGCCACCTGATCCAAGTCAATTGCCACCTCGCCCAGCACCCACGTCGTCACTGCCCCCTTCGCCTCCATCAGAATGGGATCAACAGCCCCAGTACCATTAACAAAAACCTCTACAAAAGGAGATTGGGTAAGTGTCGAGGTTACAACTGACAATTGTTTGGAATGGTACTATCATGGTTCTGTGCCTTTTGCTATTGACCAGTACAGTCACATCTGTATAAGAGATGACCTCTATAGAGCAGCCACCTGTGTATAAAGGTCACTCTTAATAACCCCAAAATAAAACTTTCCATAGAAATCAACCTGGATAGGAAGGCCACCTGTCTACAAAGGTCATTTCATCAGGTCCCAAAGGTGAACACTACACACAGGTTTCACTGTACAAGTTACAAGGACCATCCCTAGATAATGCAGATTATCGTTTTTGTATAAGATCAAAACACTGTGGCAGAATCTTACACCCATCCATTTGAGCCTGGTTTTTTGGTTCGGAAAGTCAGAATGGCATAATTTCCTGCAACCTCAATAGGCTGAACTTGTCGATATTTTGGATTGAAGCAATTTGTTATACCGTATTTTGCCGACTACAAGTCAACACCAAGTATCAATTGACCCCACTTTTTAATTTAAAATAAGACCAACACATGTTTCTGTATAAGTTGACTTAAAAATCACAGAAATATAGAGGAAGTCGAATCACACAACTGTTTAGAAAAAAATCCCTTAATTTTATTCATCCTCGTGGTAACCTACAAACTCTTCCTCGCTGTCACTATCGTTAAACAATTCACACATTTCATTTGTTCTTCAGTAATTATCATACATATCTGTAGCATCGTTATATTTTAGTGACTACAGTCAAACCTGTATTAGCGGCCACCACTATAGAGCAGGCACCTATGTATAAAGGTCACTCTTCATAACACCAAAATGATACTTTCTATAATATCAACCTGGACAGAAAGGCCACCTGTCTATAGAGGCCATGTTTCTCTGGTCCCAAGGGTGACCGTTGTAGATAGGTTTCACTGTATATTTTGGTTATATTATGGCACTGTTATTATTGTGATAACTTGCCTGTCGTTTACGTCATCGTGCGCCTCCCATGCTTGGATGTGCTGCTGCTTGACCGTATGCTTCTATTTTAAGGGATACAATCCATGACTATTTGTTTTAAACGGTTTCATACTTATGGTTGATGTGATGGACATTATGACATTGATAGTGTAACTCAATTAATATCACAACACAATCCGCTTTTTTTCACTACCGGTACTTGTTTATTATCATGATTTGTTGATTTGTTGATGTTAAATGTTAAAAAAATTATACTAGTAACGTTTTTTTATTCATGCATTGTAGTATACCATATTTTATATACCATATTTGTATCTATTTGTATCTACACCATGAAAAAAAGCTAATGCAGCTTATTGGTTTTGCAGAATAAATAAATGATGATGATGATAATTGAAAACCATAGTGATATTAACGAGGTTGGACTGTAGTGTACAGTGAAACCTGTCTATAACAGTCACCTCTGGGACCTGAGAAGAATGACCTCTATAGACAGGTGGCCTTTCTGTCCAGGTTGATTTCTATAGAAAATGTTACTTTGTGGTTATGAAAAGAGGCCTATATACACAGGTGGCTGCTCTGTAGAGGTGGCCACTAATACAGGTTTGACTGTAATGTAATGAGTTTTTCTGCTCTTTGTAGTCATCTAACCTCCGGCTGAATGGATGTGGAATGAACTACTGACCTTCAAACACAAATGATGATCTTATGCAAGTGCAACCTGCTAGTCAACTTCGATTGCTGTTTTTATTGAGTTCTTTGTGAAAAGAACTGGCAGTAATGCTTGCACAGCTGAGTCCAATCCAAGATGCTCTTTGCTTGAAATAATATTATATACATTTGGATTACCTGAAGAATCTGTTGAGAATTCAGAGATATAGCCATTTGCACTGTGGGTTTATGATTGCATAGAGGAACCTGTTCCTAGTGTACTTTGTCATCTCACGAGAGAAGTGACTTTGTATATTATGAGTCAATGACCATCACAAATGTTGATAGTACACATAACTGCAATTTCAGCCACATGCTTCTGCTTGTAATGAATTTCTTTGCAAATCCAAGCAAGATAGTTGTTCTAATGACATGGCGTGGATTTTTTTCGTCTCTGTGATTTATTGTCAATTTGTCATTTCTGATCTTACATTTAATCAATAGCTTGTAATTTATACAGACATCAGAGAAGAAAATTAACGTAGAACCTAGAACGTTGATTACACATAGTGCCAGCTATAGTCAATGGTTTTGACATTGATTGATACACTGAGACTCCACTTGTCTGCTACAGGATTTCTGTAATATTTTTGTCCAAGCTAATTACTCTTCGTCGTAGATAATAACTTGCTAAGTTGTGATATTGGAATTGAATTCAATATCTGCGTTCTTCTCTGCATCAAGTTGAATCCCTTTGTCGTTAGTAAGATATTCATCATCTGCTTGATGACCAGTTGCCTTGGCAATGTATCGTCGCAATTGGTACATAAGATGAATGAAAGCATGTCCAAATGGCATCGCAATGATCATTCCGACCGTGACAATAGTTGCCTTTATTGGTGAGCCTCTGTAGTCCAGAAGCGAACCGTAAGGAGAGTCATTTGCAATCACATTGTATATGCAATGAAAGAGCAAGTAACTTGTTGTAAAGATGACAGGGTGTATGACATGGGCTATTCGATGTGGCAATCGACTGATCATTGTCTCTACTGCCATGAGTAAAAAAGTCCCACCATGTTTGTGGATTCGTTTAAATGTGTTCCAGAGGTCGTTCGGTTGTGATTCATTGTTTCTGTAAAGTAAACCCCAGTAGCCAATGGCAACCAGAAAGGCTAATGCTGACGCCATGTTGAAGATCACCCACTGAGCGCGATGGAGATGAGATGTTGTGGGTAAGTTGTGATGAACCTTCATTCGTATCTTCTGGATTGAGTTTGCTGTTGCTGTGATGAAGTATGCCAGTACAATGAGATAGCCATAATGAGTCATGTAAAGAAGGTACCGTGGTGATGCCACAATGACAAGCTCGACTATAAGCCAGATGAAAAGCCATAACGCAATTACAAACCGCAACGCACAGTGAAGCAAAGGAGAGATTGATTTCCACTGAAAAAAAAACAAGGGCATAATCAGCAACATTGCATGCTCCTGAACTTTGTAGCAAATGGTCATTAGCTGTTGCGGTTGATCCTGGCGAACCTGTCTCTCATGACCGCACAATGGTCCACCATAGGTGGTTACTTTGATTGACAGCTTTCCATCATTTTTTTTGCTAAGAAATCTCAGTAGTCTATAATTCTATTCCATCACTGTAAACAGGGGTGGTAAATAAGGGGGTCATGGGGAGTTGTAACCCCCAACATTTAGTATTTAGGCCGGAGGGTATTCAGTAGCTTAACCCGTGTTGAACTTTCCAGTAAGTTAATTGGCAAGTGCAAACGAAGAGTGTTTACTTCCTTGTTTATCCAAAAAATTGCGTTTGGTATAAAGGGAGAAGTTTGCCGGGTGTAACATGCCCCTAACCCCCCTCTAGGGGACGTCTTTCCATACAAGAAATGCAACAATTTGATAAGTTACGTGTTACGCTTCTGATCCACGCTTGAAGCATGACGAAAGCCTTGCAATTGTATTATTGGTTGCCTGGTTGGAACAATTCTTACAACTGAGTGACCAATATTTTACCCGCTGCCTGTGACCCGCTGTGAATCTATCGGAATTTGATCTGGGATCACTTTGGGCAACTGTTGCCAAGGTGACTTAATTGAGTTTTCGCAATATTATCGTCACACTTGCATGACAACATTCGTTGACGGCTATCTCAAGGCGTGAAGAGAGCCATAAATCACGCCATTTGATCAACTATGGGGCTGTGCACACCTAAAATGTGTCCAAAGAGGGCAGTAGTTCTGGGTTTTAACCACTGTAGTATCGAGAAGAGCGTTCTGCGAGTCAACAACGGAATGTTGAGCAGCAAGCGGGTCTGACATCCGATCCAGCAGCATCAAATAATAATATTATACTCACCTGAGATAAGTGGAAATCATTCGGGTTGTCGTGCTGCAGAGAAAAATTTGCACAGCTGAATTCCCTTTTGACTGACGATATACATTTTCCCATATTCCTGTGTCGTATTCTCGTGTCAGCAGCGGACTACAGATGCTCTGACTTCGCTTGCGTGTGTATGTCTGCTTCGACACTTCGTAATGCAACCCAACTGAGTGAGCAGCAGACTGGGGATGCTGACGACAGATATGTGGAGTGACACTCGTGGTGTGAAAATCGAAATGACGCAAAATACTGTTGACAACTCAACGGGGCAGAGAGGCCAACGACATGAATCCAAGGTTTAGTTATGTGAATTCGACTTGACAGACTGCCGAAGCAATTTGAAAAGCAAACAGAAGGCTCAGGGTCGACTTACTAGCCCGAGTCAAGCTGGCACCCTAACCTCCCAATTTTAATGTAAAGTAGAAGTTCTTTTTAGCATCGAATTTCCCGACCTTTGCGCACTTCATAATGCAATTAGCGGCATTGTAACTCGCAGCCAAATTTCCAAGAAATTAGTTAGTCACGTGAAAAGTAAAAAGCTGACCTGATTGGCTTGTACAACACAATGAACTGATGAATTGATGCTTGAAGGCAAAAGTAAAGTTGTCCAGAAGCGAAGCTTTGAGTTTGTTGCTGGACACTTGCAGAAAATATTCGATCTTTGCGACTAATTTTACAGCTCATTGGAGTGCGTTTTACGCAGTTCTTTCCTTGCTATCAGTTATGGTATGACTTATTATTGACGGTGAGTAACGTGACTTCTATATCTTTATTTATATCGATAATAATTCAAATTACAAAAATATTTTGTGACTTAGTGAGTGTTCAGCAAGCGTGTTTGCGTTGTCATTTTAGCTGGGCGCTATGTAGCCAGGAAGATAGCTAATCTCTTTAGCAAGCATTCTGTCAAAGAGAAAAGCTCCA
Source organism: Calvadosia cruxmelitensis (assembly GCA_900245855.1). Taxonomy (NCBI): domain Eukaryota; kingdom Metazoa; phylum Cnidaria; class Staurozoa; order Stauromedusae; family Kishinouyeidae; genus Calvadosia; species Calvadosia cruxmelitensis. The sequence continues at coordinate 21,279 of OFHS01001024.1, forward strand.
CTACACCGGATGCAAAAAGCGATAAGAAACAGCCCCAGTACACTAATCTTAACGACACTGAATTTTACGAAGGTGATTTGACCAAAGGAAGCAGATCTCCAAACGAAAGTTCCATGGCGAAAGCAGAAGAATGCAAGAGCTGATAGTTTGTGATCGAAGGGACGATGGTTGAGCTTTATTTTGCGTAGACATCATGAGTCAGCTTGTTGAAAGTAACGATGAGTTTGCCAAATTGCCATAATTAGTTCCTTTTGTTGACATTTTGCATTATATGAGGCTTTCACTGACCGCACAAATCCTTTGCTGTTATGTAACTCAGCTAGGTTGTAATTTCACAGTACGTTTATGACTGCTTGACGGTAAATCTCTCTTGAGGCAATGCTAAGCTTGATACCATGTTACTGTGAAATTGTAGCTGTTGCTAAATAATAAAGTTATTGCATTGCGTGACTTGTCACATGTTTTCTGTTTGTTGGGGGACATTTAAATTCCTCTTTTGTGCCGGGTTATTGTAGAAATTTCAATGATGGATGAATTGTATTGTCTTTACGAAACCAACAGTAAAGAATCTAGCCAAGTTTTTACCTTCAGGATGAAATGTCTTCCACTGAATTATTTTTTTATTTAAAAAGAACTATTAAACTATTAAATTGATGCTATACTTCCTAAGGGTGTGACATTCCTCCTCTAGCTATGATTGATTCAATGATTCACTCTGCAAAAATCTAATCTGATTGCTTAATCGATTTGTTGATTAATGTAGTCCACTATCCACAGTATCTGCTCCGTGGAAAAAAGCTTTCGAAGCTTATCGGATTTTTCAGAATAAATGATGATGATGATGATGATGATGATGATGATGATGATGATGATGATGATGATGAGTATATGAGTCAAGCGATATAATGCCAATCATGCATTTCGTAGTTAATTTAACTTTATATCTGTGTCGAGAAGAAAAACTCAGGAGAAGGATGGCACGATGTAAGACCTCAAGAGTACAATGTTAGACACACCTTGTAAACACCAATTTTCAACTCCATAGCTTTAGCTTGAAATTTAGATGTAAATTTCCTAACACAAATTCATGGGCCATCCTGACTTTTGTCCAGAGCATCCGGCATCCGTGCTCAAGACTAATAAGTAATAACCATAGCATTATCCTACAGTTCTATTATGTGAAAGTTATTTATTCAGTCAAACCTGTATTAGCGGCCACCTCTATAGTGCAGCCACCTGTGTATAAAGGCCACTCTTCAGAAACCCCAAAATAACCCTTTCTATAGAAATCAACCTGGACAGAAAGGCCACCTGTCTATTAAGGTCATTTTTCTCAGGTCCCAGAGGTGACCGTTATAGACAGGTTTTACTGTACAAGCGACTTTGATCTGCCTCTCTCTTACGCCAGCCTCAAATCCAAACAAACACACAAAATACAACAACAACGACATGTATCTTTTATACAAAAGGATATAAAAAAGAAGCTTGTGTTCCACGAGCGTTTGGATTGTTACAATTTGATTATCTCAAGTGATACAATTTGACTAAAATGTAGTAATTATTAAGGCTACATTCAGACTAGTTTCACTAGTTTGATCATTCATTCTGTACAATACATCATCTTACTGTCATTCATTTATCAAACAAGTTCACTAATTACGGAGAGTGTTCCTGAGATGACTGATAGTTTATCTAACGATGACATGTTTATACACATCTTTAAATTTTGGTCACGGGCCATTTTGGGTATGTTGGCCAATGCTGCGGTGGATCGCGAGGACCAACTGGCCGAGATGGAAGCCGACATTTAAAACCTAAACAAATAGTCACAATCATTGTTAAACTGCAGTTAAAACTATTCAGAGGTAATCGTGAAAATTCAAGGGATTACACCAGAACTTGACGGCAAACATAGATTTTTCCGAATCAGCTGATAAGTTTATATCATTAGGCTATTGTTATGTCTTACTGTGTCTTACAATTGTACATGGTTGTAACAAAGTTAAATCACATTTATGTGCAGTTTGAGGCCAGACCAAGAGCTTAGTACGAATGCTAGCAACGGGGCTAATGCAGGTCGAGTCGTGCTCAGACCCTGGGTGGACCGAGCTCGCCACTGAAGACTAACGTGAATGGTCATGGGTCCATGAGATTTGGCCCTCTTGATCTGGTGAGCCTGGCGCTAGTCATGCGCTAGAGTGGGGCAATCATTCTATCTTGATATTGTGAGTGAAGAATGACTACACCACGACAAAACACAGAGAAACAGATCAGTGTGGAGTCGGACAATGAAATCATACATAAATTTGCCAGTAGGTATGGCGAGGATTAGCACCTTGGCCGCAGTTTAACAATGTACATCTGACTCAGATATGTACAAGAAAATTCAGTCCCTGGCAGACATAAGGCATTGTTTTAAATGCAAAATGCAAGAGGATTTCTAACTCAGAGCTGATGATATGTTATAGTCTATTAAGTTTCCGTTATGTCGTATACAAACCTAGATTATCTCCAAGGTAGAACATGGAATTGGATTGATCTGGAGACCCTCCTGAAATGATAAAAGAGATACAATTACATCTACTGGTAATTAAACTGATCATCTTCATAAAAAGCCTCCTTGCTGTTTAACGCAATTATGACAAGGCATCCCCATCAATAACAGACAGATAATTTCATCTAGAAATTATTATTTATTTGTCGCATAGGCACTGCCAGGAAGTAGACTAGGGGGATGCTTTCCCTATTTTAATTTTAATTTTTAAGTCGAATTTTAATTCCTCCAAATCTGTAAAGAAACTCACCAAGGGGGTTCATTTCAAGGTGTTCTAATTACACCCAGTAACTAGTAAGTTATTATGTAGCATATTGAAACAAACATGGTCAACTCAGCAGAACTGAAAAGTTTGATAAAATTATTCAAAACCACTGAAAACATTTAGAGGTGGCAGATTAAATTGTATTCTATAAAATCATTTACAAACTAGAACATTTTGATTTTATTCTTTCTTTGCTTCACACACGCCTTACCGTCATACGCTGGTGGAGTCACAACGACATCTGCTCCGCTTGAACTCCTCTTGTGAGGTACCCACTGCAAACAAAATGATCAGAGATTGGATCTACAGTCTTGCACCACCCCATTGGATAATGTAGTGTGCAACACACGCCCAAGAAGCTGCACCATGTGGCCATGGTCATCGCTACAGTGCAATCTGTCAATAACAGTCACTTTAGGGACCCGAGGAAAATCCTTTATAGGCAGGTAGCCATTCTGTCCAGGTTGACTTCTATAGAAAGTGTCATCTTAGGGTCATGAAGAGTGGCCTTTATACACAGGTGGCTGCTCAATTGAGGTGGCCGCAAATACAGGTTTGACCGTAGAAGCCACTTGTCTAATCGAGGTGAATGGCACACTGCCTCTTTAACAATATAATTTCAATAACTGCCTCTCATTACAATTAATTTCAGTGGCTCTTTCTGGAACTAATGATGGATGTGATCTTATTTCATTAAACAAATTTCAAAAATGTGTCTTGATCATCTTCTTAAGTGAAGTGATGTGGAATGGTCCAAATGTCATTCTTTAAAGAGGCTAGTCCAATATGCTAATGGTTTGTCTCCCTTGGGGCCCGTCTCAAACAATTACAACCACGTACAATAAATATGTGTCAACTGGACTCGGAGTCGAACCTGGGACACCTGACTGGCAGCCAAGCATACTACCTACTAGACCACACCACTTGATCTCATCTAACTATGCATGAGATTATGAGAATTGATTGATTGATTGATTGATTGATTGATTGATTGATAGAAGTTTTATTAAAGATATATAAATGGTGGTACAGGCTACATGTAACATTTCAAAAATTACTGTTAGCATTAGTTACACGACATTGATTAACTGTTTCTTGATATCTATTCTAATGTTTGAGGTGTTTCTATTGTTCTAAGTTGATTTGATTTCTGATTGTAACTTGTTTTTCAAATCTATACTTGTCCAACGGGCACAGGTGGTGGAACTTGTTCAAAGTGATTGGTCCAAAACAACCAAATCGTTTCTTTCCACGATCGG